>WAAB01005343.1:0-24853 GCA_013389865.1 Piaya cayana
AGAGGGGCAGAATCACTCTCCTTGCCCTGCTGGCCTACTTCTGATGCAGCTTGAAGAACAAGTTATAACATCTAGCATTTTGAAATCCTGACTCATGTTCTCCGGGCAATGGATGAGTAAACAAGGACTGGAAGGCTTAAATCAAGACTTCTGAAAGATAAAGACTCTTTTTCAGCTGCAAATCGCTGGGAACTATTTATGTAAAACAACTTGTTAAGTCCTCTACAAAGGAACAGTCCATTTTGCTATTAACAGTAGTCACTACGGTTTAATACCCACCAGAAAAGATAAGAAAGAACCCCAACAAGATGAAAAATGAATGTGGACCTTCTGTGAGAGTCAGAGCTGGCTGGTTAATGTATGCAAGTGTGCTTATCCACTTCAGCCCCTAATTCTATAAGCAGAGAAGGTGTCTGCCTTGTCTTTCTAGGCACACCACCCTAAGAGCAGCTTCAGATTTAATTGTGATTATAAAACCACCGGAAAACAGAAGGCAGGATGACAGAGTTGAAGCCCCAGCATAATTTATGTGAGTGAAGAATAAATCAGAGGAATTCTGATGTCATATTAGTGTCCCATTTCAAGACACAGTTTCCTCCAGATCAGGTCTACCTTTCTGGAAACAAACCTCAGTATTGTTAACACTCATTATGATGAGCTTCTCTTCACTCCGGTGGATTGTGCATCTCTGCTTTGACATTTTGACACCACTGAATAAGAAGCACAGAAGCTTTTTGGCTTTCAGACATAGTTTCTGTGAAAGGTCCCTGAATAAAATGATTTTGTAGCACTGTCCCAGCAATGACCTCAGTCTAGACTGAAGAGTTAATTCAATTCCAAGGACTCTCACTATCAGATGCTGTCAATTTGTCCCCCCTTTTTTATAGTAATATCTAATATGGAATAGAGTTACTAGGAAGTAAGCTGAGACCAGCAAAATTCACTTCAATTAGGGGATAAGAAGGCACTGAAATCTCTCCCCTGGAGGAAAAGAGACCATGGCTTTCCATTCACATACCTGTAAAGGTTGTCAGTAAATAAAGCACCGTCATACAGATTTCTTCTTACAGATACAGGGAAAATACGTACATCTGCTTCTTATGCTGGTGGAGGAATCTAAACAAAATTAAACTCTTGAATTCATGCATTATGAAGCCACTCTCCCTCTCATTTCTCAAGTCCTTTTGTAACATCAATTCAAAATATAAGCTGTTATTAGAAATTTCTTGGAAGAAAGGAAAGTAGTTTAGGAATTTACAATATTCCCGCATGAAAGAAGTTAAAGGACTAGTTTGATTTTTTTCTTTTTTACAGGAAGCAGCTTTCCATACACATTTCTGAACTGTAATGGTTTTGCGTGCACAGGCGTTCAAGACTGCTCTTTGTAAATAAGCCTCACACCAAACAAATCAGAACTTCTACACAGTTTTTGTCAGAAATTTAACTAGGAATGGGTCTGTAGTTATTCTTTGTAGTGTCAATACCTCTCCCTTCAGGGAAGTACCCTGCTTATAAAAGGAGTTCCATATACAACACAGTTTGACACCTCCACGTTGCAGCAGGTTCTCGTCTGGAAAAGGCAGAAAGCACTGTAAGTCCTCCACAACCTCACTGAACCCAGGTGGGTTGGATGCAACCAGACATTCAAAGCTGTGGATTGGCTACCAACACTTCAAAATAGTCCTCCTATCTAATTTGCGCTATTGCACCTATTGTTGTGAGAGTTAGCACAAATTAAACACATTCAGACTCAGCCAAACTCAGTTGTATGTTTGGAAAAGTAGGATAAATGAAAGACGCTTTGTAAAATTAGAGGCTGCAATGCAAAGGAATTGACAGATTTTCTAAACTGGGAGAGAGGCTCATAATAAAAGCAGCAAAATAAATTCTGATTGGCCAACTATGAGAAAATGTCCAGCTCTTGGGAAGCATCATTTAACTGAAAAGCGAAACATGCAACAGAAAGAAACATAAGAAGTGAACTTTGGCAAGCAGTATAGCATGAAGCTCCGACACTATAGTTTTATTCTCAATTCTTGATACATTTTTAACTATTTTGGTTCTACCTCAAATTTGAAAATGGAGATATGAGCTCCTGTCAGCCTCTCCTTTGTGTCATTTTCTTTGATTCTTTCTTCTTTTTCCAATCTGGTTTTCCTTCCAATTAGTAATGCCAGTTTAGATGTAATCTGGCTCAGCTTTTACTGCAGACCAGGGACTAACAAAGTGCCACCAAGGTTACACAATGACAACACAAGATTCCCTGGGCTCAAATATGAGTTGAGCCTTTTTTCTTCTACTAATGCCAGAGACGTAAAAGGTAGCTTTTGCCTAAATCTTTTATCTTTGTTTATCTTGATTTGACTTTAAGCAGGTGGCATCAAATTTACGTGTCAAAATCTCAGCACTGTTATACTTCCGCTTTCTTCAAGAGAACTTTACAGCTTCTGCAAAGCTGGGTATTCCCCTAGTTCTGCTAAAATAAACAATAAAAATAGCTAAAATGAATATTTTTAAAAATCTTTTCAGAGCTTTATTAAGATTTCTGTTGCCAGTATGTAAGTGGGCCAAATTCTGTTAGAAAACCTGAGAAATGCAAGTGTTTCAGTGATGAAAAATGAGTGAAAATTCCTTTGAACATTTGTAGTGATTCCCTCCTCACTAAATGTAAAGAAGTCTGATCCTGCAGAAAGAACTTTGCATCGATGATTCAAAATGAGAGGGGAAAATATTGAAAACTATGGCTTATCCTTTGCCAGAGACTTCTTCAAAATGAAGGGGAGAGGATGAAGATATTTATTGTGATTTTGCATTAATACTCTGTAAAGGGACAGTACATTTTACTGTTAGGAGGAGTCTTTTGGCTCCTTGGGTATCACAGTAAGCAGCAATATCAGTGCAGCACGCTGGAGACTGAAGGCTCCCAGTCCTCAGCAGAAGGTGCCAGGTCCGAGGCTTCCAGACAAAGCGAATCTGTCTCTGTGCATGTGACACAGCCAGGACACTCTTCAAAAAGTTTCCAGCAACACAAATACAAATCAGATTCACACTTTGAACTACTTAAACTGAAATAGTAAGAATCCTTCTACTCTTGCTTTACATCCAGACACAGCAAAGGGCAAATTGGAACCAGCTAAATGCTGTCACCTTGATTTCCTTTAGTCTTCCCCCCAATATTTAAGTATTCAGAAACTTAAAAGAGAAACATGTGTAGAGCTTCACACTTCACATCCTGATGTTCTTGGAATGCCTCTCTTCAAGTCTTCAGGACTCCTCTGATGCATCACACTGAATCAAAAGCCCTGGCCTGGCGGACAGATTAGTGCTCAGAAGGACTCGTCCTCCATCTCAGCCAAGAACAACAGACAACGACATCCTGCCCCTCAGTAATGGCTTAATGCTCTGCTCTAACAAGAACTGTTCCTGCTATGTAAACAGCACATGGACTTGAAAGAAAACTAAATTATGAAAGCTCGGTGTGCACATTGACCCTGCCCTGGGTGTACGACTGACAGATCGTTCCTAAAGGGCAGAGCTCACAGGTGGCCAAGACCAAGGTTAAACCACCACATGTACCATAGACAGAATTCATCTAGTACAGACCAAGCCTGCATCATGTTTGAGTACATTCTGGGAGACAATCCCCACCTGAAACAACTTACAACCCAAACAGAGAGGATCTGAGTGAGAAACTGGGATCACCCCGTTGGTGACAGCATGACAGGGTGAATCAAACGTGGTCCTTCCACAACTTGCCAGCCTAGCAGCTCCCAAAATTATCTTGGTGCACTGCCATCAACATCAAGCACTACAGTTTTCAGCGTAACCTAGGACCTACTGACTTGTATTTACTTTGTGCTTTGCCGAGGGCTATTTAATAAACTGTCCTATATTCATTTGTTGGTATCTTTCTTTCCAGCACACTTTTATTATTCTCCAGCAGAACCAACTGGTGGAAACCTGAAGGATAATGGCCTATTCATAGTCTTAGTCCTAATTACGAAACTCGTTAATAGGCTGTGAAGAAATGAGAATCACATAGTAAGGGCTCTATCAGCCGTTAGAGACTCTCTTTAGTCCCACTGAAACACCTGACAGGTGTAGCACAGTTTAAAGTACTGATGATGAGGCTGCCCACAGTTCTCAAGCTGATACAGAGATGCTGGGCAGCATCTGCATGATGCCAGGAGGTAACATCCCTAACCTACAATACAAGCCCCCACAAGCGTACATGTAAGGGAGAGGGAAGTGCATGGATTGGAAGAGATCTGCAAGTAACACTTAACTAACCTAAGCAAAATATAACTACAGGGGGCAGGAAAATAGAGAAGCAGGGGTTATAGCCATAGAAATTCACAGCCCTGACCAGCTGATGAGTATTTTTATTATAACAGTATTTAGAACCCCTCCCATATCAGACTAGGATTATTGTCCCAGGTATTTCACAACCTAAAGAGAATCCTGGCACAGAGCTGGACAATATCTTTTACTCACTTATAATATGGGCTGCAAGAGTTCCCTCTCAACTATTGTTCAGCCTGAAATTTGCAACTTGGAGAGAAAACATCTTTATCAAAATTTTGACCTATAGAAAAGCCTTAAATAGAAAAAGAAACAGCTAAGCAAGCAACAAAAAAAGAAAAAATATTTTCAATTTTACGAATTTTAGAATCTGCCTGTGTCTTGCAGGAAACCTGCCCAAGTTCAGGTCAGTCTGCAGGCACTGTAAGAGAAGGAAAATCACTTTCAGGCTGGTAACAGCAGTTCTGAAGCTACCATTCGCATAGGCTCGCACTCTCAGTTACAGACCAGATTGAGAAGACAGGATCTGGGTGCCTAAGTTCCACATTTCAACATTTACATCCCTCTATCCTTTGCTGACTCCCTTTCTAATTCTGACTCCCCCAGAGTCTGCTGACACAGGATAATGCCTTGCCTTGAAGAGACACCTAAGTTGTCTTTTAGCTTGTTCCACTTTTGCTGTGGAAGAAAATTTTTCTACTGCAAATGTACCAGCTCCAGAGCCTCAGCCCCTTCACAGAGAGCCAGGGCATCTAGACAACGGTGCATTGTGCCATCAAGACAAATGTTAACTGCTGGTGAACAGTACAATGTTCCCATTGTTGGGTAAAGGCACAACAAGCTCTGTTCCAGCACTGCGCAGCTGCTTGGTACTTCCAGCACTACAGGTACTCGTCCACGGGTTCAAATCAGTTGGCAAGCTGAGGGTATACCTAACCCCTCACTGAAGAAGTCTAATAAAGGCTAATAAAAGCAGTGCTACCCTAGCTAATTAGCTGCAGAAGACCCAAGTGTACACCCACTTTCTGAACAGGGGAAGTATTGGTTTGCAATCTCCCATAAAAGCATTCTAGATCCTAATAAAGTATGTGGGGAAACAGACACCAGTTTTCTACTTTGCTTTAAATAATTATGTATCGGAGCAGAGAAGTGGCTCTAGTAACAGTCATGCTGTTTTGGCATACTGGTTCCCTGAGAATTGTGTTTGTCATCAAAGTCTGTAAATAGTCATCTTTGATCCCCTTACTTTTCGAATAATGCAGCAAAATGTCCCAATGTTAAGGATGATCTTTTTGGTAGCCACCTGAATTCCTAAATTGTGGTAATCGAACAACCATTTCACAGTCCCTGAGCCTCCAGTCCAACACTGTTTCCGCAACAGTTGGCAGCAATCAATAAACTAATGAGAGCTGAAGGGGCTGTGAGGCAGCAAGACTCCTGTGTACCCAGAGCCGAAGCTGTTCTTTTGTCACACAACCGCTCTTTGAACTAACAGGGATGATTTTATCTTCTCCTGCAAATCTTTGATTCAGTACATCAAACAACAACGCCTTTGTGAATGACTTCATTACTGAGCACCTTTCAAGGAGAGCAACAAAAGAACACAACAACTGTATCGGGTCAAACGAAAGATCCAGTTAGGCTGGAGCCTCTCCAAAGAGGATAAGAAGAGGGCAAGCACATGTGGTGCTTTCCCTAGACTTTCTCCCAGCCTGCAACCATTTGTGTGGTTCTTGGGACATCTGTGCGCTTAGTAACGTGCAGCAGGACTTTCTGTCATTAATTGGTCCAGCTCCACCACATAGTATTTCCGCAGGATACATTTAACATCGGCTAAGTTATGCATTTTAAGCACTTGGATCTGAAACTCTCCAGGCACAACCCATCTATTTGTTCCTGATTGCTCATTGTTTAGCACATTGATCCATGACTGAGGTTACTAGGTACTACAGCAAGGCAGCACAGCTTGCTAACAAATGAGACTAACCTCAACAGACAACACGGAAATGAAATAGATGAGAAAACTCCAGCAAGTTCAATAACTTTGGAATCAACCCAGTAATGGCTCAGTGGAGTATTTCCAGTTCCTTCTACTTTGGAGAACTTAGGGTGGCATCAGAAGGTAGCAGCTGATTTTACAGCAACAGTAGGAACAGGGATGTAAGAAGTTGCATTTACTTAGGACTCTCAGCCAAACAATAGTTTGCTCATTCTGAATCACTTCCTTAAAAAACCTCCTACCTTAATAGAAATTACAGTAATGTATTTGAGAAGAAAAAGGAAATGAGTTTTATGTCTCAATTCCATTTTTAAAGTTGCTAATAGCCTGAAAATTCATTTTAATCATTCTATGGAGATTTTCTTGTCTTTTTCAGAAGGTGCAATGAACACTTCAGAAAGTTAAATCTTTTGATCTCTGCAGAGGTGGAGTAAGTCACTCTTTGTTTCAATTCTTCAGTTGTAAGAAGTCTATTCTGTAACTGTTAAAAAAATTATCACTGTATTTGAAAGATCCCCTCTGTTAATAGGAGTTAGATCTGTTGAAGTCTGTATAATCACAACGCGCTACTGAAACTGTATTGATGCTCTGCTGTATTGTTTCAAAGTCCATGTTGCCTTTCTTCAAAGTAACATTCACTTCTGAGTTAATTTTGAACTAATAATAAAAGTACTTCTTCAAACAAAGAGATATTCTATGATGACCTGTTACAGCCTCCAGTTGCTTTCAGCTTCCCCTTGAGATATTTGGATTTACATAATGTTTCAACTCTCTTTTTACGAAATGTATATGCATTTATATACATTAAAATCCTTTCAGGAGGCAGCTTTACATCCTAAGAGCTCTGAATATAAAGCAATACAGGAGCCTGGGTGAGAAAAGGCCACTGGCTGTGAAGATTTATGAAACAGACTGACTCCTGCCACCTCAATATTTCCCCTAGCAATGAAGTAGAATATTGTACACTGTGGAATTCTTTCCTACTGGCAAAACACAGATCTCATCAGGAAACTGAAAAATATCTCAGTATGCTTTTTTATACGTATACATAAACCCTTAGAAGACAAAGTTTCTAGCAGAGGGTTGTGGTTGGGTTTGGGGGTTTTGTTTCTAAGACTTTGTTGACTCCATCAAGCTGCACATTCATTACTGTAATGGCCAGGTTTAAGACTTCCACAGCAATGGGCCCAGGGCACAAGTAATTTAAAGGTATTTTCCTTCAACACTCAACACTCCCGAATAATATCAACAATTCTAAGCACAAAGGGAAAACTTGGAAGACAACAAACAATACAAAACACTGAAAACTTGCTGGTGATAAATCATTATTTTCTAAAAAAAAGTCATCAACTGATTCAAAGGTATAATTTCTTATTCAGTTTTAAGTTGTGCTCAAATGCAAGGTTATAAAGCAGCTGGTTACTTACACTATTTATCTCTGCTGCTAAAGCAGAATTTAACCAATATTAGGCTCTTTGTGCATTTGATATACATATTCATACATGATATAAAGCTTTTAAGCACTTACTGGAAGAGAATGCACAGATACAGAATATAATGATTGTTCTTAGTAATTTGTGTTTCAGGAGAACTTAGAGGTTCCAAACAAAATCAGTAAGTCAGTTAGCAATAGCACAAACCTACTAGAGGACTGTCTCTGCCATAAAACTGCCTTATACATCACACGCAAGAAATGTAACACCAAGAAAGCAAAAAAACCCAACCACCCCACTATCTCAACCGAAAGTGAAAAAGATCAAGTTTTAAACTAAAAATAGGACTTGCATCTTCCAGAAGAAAATTCACTGCAGATTGACCCAAAAAAGGTCCAGTCTGGAGTGATGACTGAGACCTATGGCATGAGGTTTAACAAGGCCAAATGTCAGGTCCTGCACTTTGGGGGCACAACAACCCTGTGCAGATCTACAGACTAGAAGTCTGGCTGGAAACTGCCTGGAGGAGAGGAACCTGGGAGTGTTGGTTGACAGCAACTGAACATAAGCCAGCAGTGGCCCAGGTGACTGTCATGGTTTGATTTTGGCCCCTTTAAGAATAGCCAGGTTGTGGCTGAGGAAAAAAAACCTACAAATCCCAAGTATTCCATCCAACCTTTTCTACGTAAATCAGGGTGTATTGTGGGGGTCGGACACTTCCTTTTCCAGATCCGGCTCCATCTTGTCTCTCTTCTCTCTGATGTGTGTGTGGGGAAAGGCTGGAGGAGTCAAGCTCAGTGACGCNGGAGTCACCGTCACTAGAGGTGTTTAAAAGATAGGTAGATGAGGTACTTAAAGATATGGTTTAGTGGCAGTCCAACCATAAGTATGGTTGGACTCAATGATCTCAGATGTCTTTTCCAACTTGGCAATTCTATGATTCTATGATAAATCAAAGCAGACAATTTATTAAAATTCGTTGAAAAAGAGCAATATTGTTCAAGGGTTCATGGGTTTTGCCAAGCCTTAATAGAAATTTTATTCCTCTTAACATAGCTAATTATGAATCTACAGGAATTATTTTGTGCATATCATCTTCCAGAATATGAATGTTCATGCATGTTTGACACATAAGTACAGACTTCCCCCACAATGATCTGTACAGCTGCAGCCTGGTCATAAACTATGTCAGCAGTGACCACTCAGTTGTGCATGTCTGTGTGCTGCTTTGGCTGGGATGGAGTTAATAGCAGCTGGTATGGGGCTGTGGTCTCGATTTGTGCTGCAGTATTGGTAACACAGGGATGTTTTCATCACTGTTGAGCAGCACTTACACAGCATCAAGGCGCTTGCTACTCCTCATCCCACCACACCAGTGAGTGGTGAGGATGCACAAGCAGCTGGGAGGGGACCCACCTGTGACAGCTGACCCCGGTAGACCCAGGGGATCTTCCACACCATATGCTCACTGTATAAAGCTGGGGAATGGAGGTTGTTGAGATTGATGGCTTCTCTTTTCCCAAGTAACAATTACTCATAATGTAGTCCTGCTTTCCTGGAGGTGGCTGACCATCTGCCTGTCGATGCAAAGTAGTGAATGAATTCCCTCTTGTGCTTTGCCTGTGTGCATGGCTTTTGCTTTTCCTACTAAATTGTCTTTATCCCAACCCACATGTTTTTTCACTTTCACCGTTCTAATCCTCTCGCCCATCCCATTGTGGGTAGCGAATGAGCCGTTGGGTGAGGCTGGGGTTAAACCACAACAGTCTGGAATTCATTCTGGAATTCAGCTGCTGTTCAACAGTTAACAAACACACACTTCATCTAAACACCCAGTTGTCCTCATTTTTAGTACAGGAAAGGATAAGGGGAAAAACAATTCTTAATGACTGGCAGAGTAGGACAGCTACCTTACTGCCCTAATTCAGGTCTTCCAGCCACGCTAATTTGACAACTTCTTTCATTAGGTTCCCATTTAACTTTTGGAAGGGGAGCATGGCATTCTGAAAATAGGTGCAAGACTTTTTTAGAAAAACTAGCAGAGATAAAAAGAATAACTCCTTGCTTTAGAATCATAGAATCATAGAATCACCAAGCTGGAAGAGACCCACCGGATCATCGAGTTCAACCACTCCTGTCAAACACTAAACCATGTCCCTCAGGACCTCGTCTACCCGTGCCTTAAACACCTCCAGGGAAGGTGAATCAACCACCTCCCTGGGCAGCCTGTTCCAATGCCCAATGACCCTTTCTGTGAAAAACTTCTTCCCAATGTCGAGCCTGAAACTCCCCCGGTAGAACCCAAGGCTACACCCTCCCATCCCCTGCCACCAGGGAGAAGAGGCTAGCCCCCTCCCCACCACAACCTCCCCTCAGGTAGCCGTAGAGAGCAATGAGGCCTCCTCCCAGCCCCCTCCTCTCCAGGCCAAACAACCCCAGCTCTCTCAGCCGCTCCCCACAGGGCCTGCTCTCCAGCCCCCTCACCAGCCTTGTTGCTCTTCCCTGGACTCGCTCCAGAGCCTCAACATCCTTCTCGTGGTGAGAGGCCCAGAACTGCACACAATACTCAAGGAACAGTCTCACCAGTGCTGAGTCCAGAGGGAGAAGAACATCTCTGGATTTGCTGGTCACACTGTTTCTGATACAAGCCAGGATGCCATTGGCTTTGGGGAACTACTGACCTTGGAATTCATTGTTTTTCATAGCATTACTTTAGGTCAGAAATATTTTATGACATCAACAGTGTCTATGCCTGAAAATCAAGTTTTCAAAAGCCACTAGAGCTCCAAGTACTTTCATTTTAAGTGCAAGTTCAGTCTGAATGTTTAAATACATCCATAAATCCTATTTGATAGCAATTTATGGATTACATAAAGCAACACTTACAATAGTCCTTGAGATCAAAGATTCCTTTAATAATTCCACAACTAATTCATTCTTAACAGCATAAACACTTTGGTAATAGTCTTATTCTAAACATCTAGAGTTTGGCAAATCTCATTTATTTTTAATGAGATGCAGATATTTTATACTGTGTAACATTTTTATACATTTTATGATATAAAGGCTAATGACAGATTTGTGTTCCTCCTGTTCAGCTGGGAATAGACAAGCTTTCTTGTAGCATCACATTTGGAAGATGGTGATTATTTGGTATTGCCTAAACCTCAAGGAATTTAGTTCCAAAAATGGCAAATTAACCTTATTTAACTCCTTTATAAAACCAAGGAAATGCTAATTCCCATCGCAGCTTAATGAAATATTTGCATCAGTGCATGGCAGGACAATGCAGGTAGCTGACAGCTGAACTGTATCACCCCCAGGAGAGAATTTTGCTGTTGGATCCCAATATTCAAAGGCCAGCCCATCTCTACAGTGCTACCAAGTAAAATGTCAAGTATTGCCTTGCTGTTTCTCCCTTCTCTGAGAAATTCTGGCATTTTGACAATTTTTATTGGGAAAGTAACCGAGTGATTTGGTTTTCTTTCACACTCCTCAAGTGGAATCTCCATCAAAGAGCTCTGGGAATACACCGTAAACCCGAACGTCCAGAGCAAAGCACTGAGGTGTGCGCTGAGCCGCTTGCTCCTGGGCACACATCCGTCAGCAGGATATCAGCAAGATAAGACTTTTTCCTGTTAATCTTTTTTTTCTTTTTCTTTTTCCTTTTTTTTTTTTTTTTAATATGTATTCCTTTAATTCCTACCACCATCGTGTGACTCGAAGGCTGGTTATAAGAAAATATTGTCTTAAAAGTTAATACAGAATTGCTGCCTCCAGCCATCTTATTTGGCTTTGTCTATCTTAAAAGCTCTAAAGCAAGGGATTCCATTCAAATTCCTTGAAGAACTGGATCTATTCCTTTGAACACCAGCATAAAGGACTTATTTCCAGCATCTGGTTGGGCACATATGCTGCTAGGCTGCTCAGAGTGTTTATTTTTCCTTTGAAAAGCTTCCATTCTCCACTCAAAAAAAAGGTTCTAATTTTAGGGCCAGATAAGGATTTTTCCCGTAATCATTAATAAATCTTTAGAATCACCCCAAATGATCACAAAATCAATGACTTAAGTGTTATTTACTAAGTAAGTATTTCCTTTTCGCCACGTCCAAGGAAATTATACTGTAATAGAGCATTTGCCACAGCAACATTTTCATCATAACTAACACAGGCTAATATTCTGTGTAAAATTACTATCATGAATTAACTTTATGTCTGTAGAAAATGAGATTGTATGTAATTACTGATTTCCATTCACAATAAACTAAGCAAATTATCTTCACAAACATAAATGAACCATAAATTTGTTTTGAGGCATAATGAAGAAATAAATTTGTGAAAGAAATATGGACTGAATCTGCCAAATTATTGTAAATGATAGCTTCTTTAAAATTAAGGCATGTAATTGCAATTGGAAAATGTTATCCTCTTAATGGTTGTATTATTATTTAGGTAGACCAATAATCCTCTTTGCTGATGCCTCATTTCTAAACTATTGGCAGATTTTATGCATTTTAATATCAAAATGCCATGCAATCCATAAATAGAATGATTTACCATTTGCGGGATTAGGTTTGTCCTAATGAATTTTAGAGGATTTTAAAAATGGAGATAAAAACGCTTAGTAGAAAGTCTCACATTTTTTCTGCTCATTTTATTTCTCTGAGTGTATTCATTCAATAGACAAGATTATTTTAACATATGGTTCCCAGAGTTTAATGTTAATGAGTGAAAATCACTGTACTGAATATGACATTTTAAATCAAATAAAGCCATCGGTTTGATGATGTTTTAACAATTGCACATTACATCCTGCAATAAAATTGCAAAGTTAACTTCCTTAAAATGCCACAGAAATTAAAACACTCATATTGTCATAAGGCATCAGCATTATTTGACATTTCAAAAGCACTAAATCACATCTGATACGCCCTCTATCCTGTTGATGACCATGCATTTGAAAGACATTGTTAAAAAATTCAGACACTTTTAAGTAGCCAAGCTTGTAAAAACCTCTCAGGTGTGAGAATATTCACTAACATCATCAGCCCTACAGAATTCATCACTATACTATTACTAAAAACGTGAATTACCTGTCCCCCCTCACACGTTTTTCTCTTAATCTCTATGTTACTTCTTTCCTTTTGCTTAGTACATGTAAAAATAGAACAACAAACCCTGCCATATCCAAGCCATTGTTTGAAGCAACTGGCAGTGAAATCAGTAGAAATGACTCCAGATAGTGGTATGAGGCAGCTTTTGCTGCTGCCATGATGCCCAGCAGCTTTCCAAAATAGTCAAACAAGTATTGCACACACGGAGAACACAGAGAGGTATCTGAAGACAGAGCTCAGTTACTGCGTCCCTCTGCTAGACAGGAGAAAACCAGGAGTCAATGCCAAATTGCTTCCTTGGCATCTCTGGTTTTTAAAGGAGCTGGTATCAGAGCTGCCCAAACAAATCCTCTCCATCACGGGAGGGCTCTCATCCTTGTGGCTACCTTCCTCTAACCCACACATGGCTCCTTCGCCCTCCTCTTCCCTTCTTTTGTACCTGCCACAGCTTTGCTTGTAGAAAAGGGAACCTAGAGAGGCCGAACTGCAAAAGACATGTGGAAAAAAGCCTTTGAAAGATTGCTTTTCTCAGATGGATGTAGGTTGGATATATCCTAAAATACAAAATGGGATATTACAGCATTTCTATATTCTACCTGAACAAGTGAGGGAAGGACATGGTAATCTTTGACCATACTCCCCACATACACAAACCAGATTAAGCCACAGCAACTGCTCTATTATTGAATTAGGGGAAGCTTATTTTCACCAGGCATGTTAACAACACATCTCTGAGATGGGGGAAAGCTTTTCTTATTGCCCACGCCAGGAAAACAAAGTTACAGCCAAGCAGGAGCTTGAAAGCATCTTTGTGCTTTCTCACTTCCAACTAAGCTAAAGCGGCCTCACCATTCTTGATATAGAATAAAACAGAGGAAGTTGTGTTTTGGAAAAATTAGCTTTGCTTTACACTATCTTTGTTACGAATATATTTTTTCTTTTATTTCAAATAAGCAGATACAGTAACCTAAATGTCACTACATCTTTGTTTGCAATAGCTTCCAAGCTGAAGAAAAAGCCATTTCCCACACTTTCCAGACTTACAGATGTCCAAGTCCGGGTCTCACATTAAGGCTTTGGACAGTGAAAAAAAGCTGGGGGGCGGGGGTGTTGGAACGGGACAACTGTTCACAAAGGCTTGGAGTGATAGGAAGAGAGTCAAAGGCTATAGAAGGGAGAGGGGAAGATTTAGACTAGACATAAGGAGAAATTTCTTCACCATGAGAGTGGTGAGACATTGAGACAGGCTGTCCAGGGAAGCTGTGGCTGCCCCATCCCTGGAGGTGTTCAAAGCCCAGCTGGATGGGCCTTGGGCAGCCTGATCTAGTGGGAGGTGTCCCTGCCCATGGCAGGGGGGTTGGAACTAGATGATCGTTAAGGTCCCTTCAACCTAAAGTGTTCTGTGACTCTACGAAAGCACAGAGTAGAAAACAGTGGCCTTGAATTTTTTTTACCTGAATAAAACTAAAATATGCTACACAACAGTCTTTTTTTCATCTAAAGAAGTGGAAGGCTATTTTGAAAACAGACTCTATGCTTAAAGTCAGCTGAATTTCCAAACATCATAAAAAGTGCTAGTTACCCCTAAACTAAACAGATATTTAACACTAAATGCTTGGAATTCTAAAATAAGTTTTTTTCAGGGTTGGTTCTTGTGTGCCACAAGAAACTGTAGGTTCGGTCTCCAGCTGTTTGCCCTCCCTCTATTCCACGCAGGGTCTGCAGCAGACACATTCTCTACTGTATACAGACACACAGAATGTTCCTCCCAGGCTGCTCCTCCTGCCTGGGCTGCAGTATCTCAGGGCACCAAGTTGAGCTGTGCTTCTAGTGCTGAATTACTGCCTTTATCAATGAAGCAAATGCTCCAAGTGGCAACAGCTGAGTTAATGCTTCTGCCAACTACTACATAAAGCAGTGGTAGTAAAACACAGTGCATTGGAATTCCAGCATTGTAAATTAGTCTGTAACGAGAAAGTGATTTGCAGTCATCCAGATAATCCAAAGAGATCTTGTTGTTTGCTGGCTGCCCTAGGCATAAAGAGAGTCTGAACCCTAATATGAATTCATTAAGCCAGTTTGGGTTTGATTTTTGTCAAAATTGTTCTGGGAGGACAACAGGTAACTAGAGGCAATCGGTCATTAATATGAGTAATAACAAATAGTAACTGCCGATACCCTACAACAGATGGGAAAAGAACAAGCATGTGCCACAGAGAAGAACCCACACATTCTCAGTTTATTTCAGTGCTCATTGAAAGCAGACAGAGTGCTTGCTAAACCAGGGCAAAAGGGCAAACTAACCTCCAAGTCCCTCCTGTGGTCATTCTGTATTCACTGGGCGGTTTGACATTATATAGAAACCACTAAGGGCTTACAAACATTCCCAGTTTGGTTTCTCCATCATGTCTACTGAGATCAGGCTTGGTATCTTCCTACAGATCTAAGAGATCCATCATGTGGACAAACAGCCCTATTCCACCAAGAGAATGAAGTGAAAACTCTTTAACATTAGGCATTTACTTTGCTTTTTGTGAATAAAACACTCCAATGACAATTTCTAACTCCTTTATACAGAGTAAATCCAAATGTTTCAAACACTGAAATAAATTTGAATTCAGTATCAAACTCATAGAACAGTGTGGGCTGAAGATCTTAAGGTTAAAGAGAGACCAATTTCCAAAGTGTCACTAGAGGAAAAGGCAATCACTGTTCCATTTCTTCCTGCCTTGTGCCCTGTTGGATTTTCAAGTACAAGGGATTTATCCCCAGTAAAGGTAGTTAGGGGCTCATTCTGCACAATAAAGTAATCTTTTCATTTTAACAAATATTTTAAGATGATTGTATGGTGTAATTAATTAATTAATTAACATTATCATGGGCTTTTAATTCTGGAATTAAGGGAAATACTTTAAAATAGAACTACTGCTCATGAATGTGGATGTCTCCCGAAGCAGCTCAGTGCCAGGCCAGATGTGTTCTATTCCATATGCAGGGAACACAACAGATGTCTTTGAGACCTTGTAGATAATCTCAGCCCTAGAGGGCTTCACTGCAGACAACTATAAATTACCACACTCCGGAAGTCATCTTTTGAGCCGAGGGCTACACAGAACCAAAAATATTTCCATAATGTAAAAGAGAAGTAAATACAAATATTTACTTTCAATGAGGAATCTGTGAGGAGAGCTTAGATTGATTTATGAGTTGATGCGTCTCTTGACTACTTTTTCTCCATTTATAAAATGTGGAAATTTTCTTTAATCTCATATGAGTGTTACAGGATGGTTATTTCGTTAATGTTCCCAGAGAACTGTATTCTGAGCATCGGAGGTTTCCCAAGAACTATCTCTGTAGTTATGTTTCACGGTGTGCAAAGGACAGGGATAAAGGAAATAGGCTCCAGGTAATTCTCATATTGTTGTTCTTATTTCAGGCTGTTACAAAACATGACAAAAAGTGAGGAAATAAGTGGAAAAACGTATGACTCAAAGAAATTTAAATGCTTTCTTTGATACTGAAGAATTGGAGCTCTGTATGGAGTGTTTCTGGAGAAAAGGCCAGAGGGGAAAAAAGACACAAGAAACAGTTTCTAGACACAAAATGCATCTCTTCCATGAAACAATGAACAATGTGACATGACACATCATGACAGCTGAAGAACACGACTATAGTAACATGTGTCTGGGACTCAGGCACCTTTCTTTTTTCATAGAATACAAAAGAACAAAACTTGATAATTTCTCCAGCTCTTAATTTAAAAAAAACCCAAAGAAACAAACAAACAAAACAACATCCCCCTAACAAAACAATCTTAGAAGAACAAGCAGTGTCAGGCAAAGCCACCATGTCAGCAGCATCTGCCAACAAAGAGTATTCAGATATGCTTCTCTGTTTACAATACAACAATCATTGCAGTTTGAGAGATCAACACAGCGTGCTAGTGACAAACCGTAGTTGAAAAATGCTTGACATCGGGAAGAGCATTCCCAGTGCAACACCATGTAACGTAATCTGACTGCACAACAAACATTTACAGAAGAGTCATTCCTACTTGTACTAACATTGTTTTTCATGAGAAAGTCAGTGCAAAGAAGTGTGGTATAAAAGAATAGGCATCTGTGTTGTTGAAGAGTCTGCCCATAGAAATTTGCCTCAGGGAGTAGAAAACTGGACTTTTATCTACAACAGATTAGAATTATGGTCCTATCATTGATATGCCTGTCCTTCTCTACTGCATATATAAAATTCAATTTTAAAAGAAAAAAAAAGGTTGGAAGGAAAGGGAGAGAGCTGAGAAAATTAATCCTAGAGCATTATCTCATCTCTTGCTCATGATGCAGACTCTCATTACATGATCACACATTTATCTTCTCTGTATCTGAGGATCAAATAAGTTCCCAAATACCTCAAAGGCAGAGCTAAAAAACCTTCCAACTTCACTGAATGAATTGACACTACCAAGTAGATGAGGCAGCAGCATTAATATGAAACAAGCTTTGCAGATGATCACCTCTGCTCCAAATTGTAGCCCAAACCTGGCAAACAGCAACAAACAGACATGTATTGACTAACACCCACATGTATTCTGGCTTTCTGGGAATCCTGAAGAGATCTATCTTGGGATATGATATCTGGAATTATATAGCTCTAACCAAAAAGAACTTATGTTTAGGATATGAAATAGTTGAGGCACAGTCATGGAACCAGTCACGGCTTTAAATCATACATCTTATACATCTGGTTCATTTCACACTGGATCCCATTTAGCGAATGAATCAGATTTCTGGTAGTAGAACTGGAGAATAAAAATAGTGTAAAAAAAAATCCCACAATGAGCCATGCACTCATCTGGTCTTTGGAATCTAAAACTTCAGTGATTCTCACCCAGGCAAGCATCTGGACCGAATGCATACATTCATTTCAATGACTTATTTCTCTATATATCATGCAGGAAGGAGAACTATATTTTTCCTGGTAGGAATTAAAAAATTCCCAAGTTAAAAGCAATACTAGGGGGTAAAGACTTCCTTTTAATGCAGAAGATATGTTAGGGAGATTTGACCATGATAATAAAGAGTATTGCGAAATTTAAAAATCACATTCTGTCATTACAATGTTGAATGGAAGCTGAGAGAAAGAGAACAACTCCTCCACTTAATGCCTCCATGGAATTATTTCTCCCCAGCTCCATATAGACCCTAGAGTCACAAAACAAAATAAGCTTGAAGAATAAGACAGTTTATACACACAAAACCCTCTTTGTGGCAAGTGCCAACCAAGAACACATTGTACGTTAATTGCTGGTCTCTCAGTCCAGACCATCTGTCTCTGTGCTGTAATGAAAGCTGGCAGCACTGCTGCTATGTGCTCAGTAACTAAAATTGGGCCTGGACTAAGTCCTCCTCACTGTCTCGTTACGCTATCAGCTGGACTTGCTTAAACTGAGACACAAAGGCAGCCCACAGCCACCTTTTAGCAGCCACGGCTGAGCCTGCTGGAGCTGCCTAAAGTGGCAGAGGGTCTTAGCAGGAATAATCATAGACTCATAGAATAGTTTGGGTTAGAAGGGACCTCAAAGATCACGAAGCAATAAAGCTGGTGAAGGGGCTGGAGAACAGGTCTTATGAGGAGTGGCTGAGAGAGCTGGGAGGAGATCTCATTGCTCTCTACAGCTGCCTGAGGGGAGGTTATAGGAAATGAGTAATGGCCTCTTCTCCCAAGTGACAGGGGACAGGACGAGAGGAAATGGCCTCAAGCTTTGCCAGGGGAGGTTTAGGCTGGACATTAGGAAAAAAAATTAATGGAAAGTGTCATTGGGCATTGGAACAGGCTGCCCAGGGAGGTGGTTGATTCACCTTTCCTGGAGGTGTTTAAGGCATGGGTGGACAAGGTCCTGAGGGACATGGTTTAGTGTTTGATAGGAATGGTTGGACTCGATGATCCGGTGGGTCTCTTCCAACCTGCTTGTTCTATGATTATATGATTCTACATCTAGTTCTAGCCCCTCTGTGATAGGTGAATGGAATAAGAAGGAAAAAGACTGACCACACCTGAAAGCAGAATGTATGATAACTGTAAGCTTTCACATGGTGAGAATGTTCAATGCACTCAGCAATAGCTGCCTCTGAGTATTGCTGAGCCACTGCAGGGGTTCGGACTCATTCCACCACTAGAACTTAGAAACATGTTTCTATTTGTGTTGATGGCATCTGTAGGAACTCTTATTTGACTGTTTGTAAGCAGCTGTGGAAGTCTTTAGACTTAAGTATTTAGTCTTAAGTCTAAAGGCTTAGCTTAAATACAAGGAAAATTAAATACTAGAAAGCTGAGTGGCAGCACCTGGTATTGACATGGCCAGAAGTTATAGGATCTGCTCTGCAGGAACAGAAATGTAAGCAGGGGAGCAACTTTATTTACCATTTAGCACCAATATGCAGAAGTAAGAAACTGAAGGCAACTCTGTGGAATTTATATTCCACCGTCCATGGGAGTGACATGCCATATTCTTGAGAAGAACTTTTCCTGCTTGGACCTTTCAAGAAGACATCGAAAGCATACCATCCTCAGAACATCACAAATTCTTCCTGCTTTGTGGTGCCCACCCAACCCTGGAGGTGTGGTATGCGGCTAAGTTGTACTCCAACTGATAGTCACCAGTCAGCTGCTCAAGAGTAAGGTACACGTTATCCTGGAATTTGTGCCTTCACTCCAGAGAAAACACATGTTGCTTAGAAGGCAACAAGACATAGGGAAGACCTGTGCAGCTGACTAGTGAAGACAGATCTTACTCTCAGTCTGTGGCAGCAGTCCATTCACTCCTTCTACTAACATTAGGAGCTTCAGGACAGGAGTGGTACAAAAAGAATAAAACCATTCTGAGGAGACCTTTATAGCAACCTTCCAGTACCTGAAAGGGGCTACAAGAAAGCTGGGGAGGGACTGTTTACCAAGGCTTGTAGTGAAAGGAATAGGGGCAAGGGGTATAAACTGGAGAGGGGGAGATTTAGACTAGAAATATGGAGGAATTTCTTCATGATGAGAGTGGTGAGGCACTGGAACAGGTTGCTCAAGGAAGTTGTGGCTGCCCCATCCCTGGAGGTGTTTAAGACCAGGCTGGATGGGGCTTGGAGCCCCTGATCCAGTGGGAGATGTCCCTGCCCATGCCAGGGGGGTGGGAACTGGATGATCTTTAAGGTCCTTTCCAACCCAAACCATTCTATGTTTCTATGATTTTCATATATTTGTAGTTCACACAGCTCACTGAAAGAATTTGTCCATGTTTCTGCAGAGCTCCTCTTTGGAAAGCTGGATTCATCAGCTTCTAGGTTGCTGAGGAAGACTGAGGATTTTTCATTATTTTCTGGCTTCAATATCAAATGGGATAAAACAGAGGTTCTCTTGTCTTCCAGATTTTGCCCCAGGAAATCTGTCCTTATCTTGGGGCTTGGGGGTTGGGTTTTTTGTACTAAGCACTCCAGTGTTTGGGATACTTAGTAACTCATTGACACGGGGAGCAAACATTTTTCACCATTAATTAAAATTCTGCAAAGAGATTTTGACAGATGGAAGTGATTGAACCTAGTGCTACAGGGAAAGGTCAATTCCATTACAATGATTTTCACTCCAAAAAATTAATTATTGGCTGTTGAAACTACCACTGGAGAGTCTGAAGGGGATTTTTTCCCCAATGTTAGAACAACTGTTCAAAGAGTTCACACAGAAAAGGCATTATTGTACTCAGAGCAAAAGCCAGAGATAAATAGGTCTTCTAAATCTATGTGCCTAGAAAAATGCTAAAACTTTTGTCATTGATTTAAACTGATCTGTTGTAACATCAACTGTTCATGAAATCCTCCAGAATTCCATCCTAGCAGGAGTTCAGGTTTTGCAGAAATTGGGATGTTTGCCATTATATAAACTCATTCTCAGTTATGGAGATCCTGTGCTCAAGCTTAAGCTAGAATTACTTTGTTCTTTTGTTTTCAAACCATCCCAACAAAAACTGCATCTTTTCCCTGGAAACTTGGGGCTCACTGACCATTTTCCATGGGATGTTTAGATTTTTTTTCCTGAAAACAAAGCTTGTGTGTGTGCCTGAAGAAACAAAAATGTGTTCATTACATGTATGAAAAAAAAAAAGGTTTAAATATGAGAATTAAACACAGGAATCCAGCATCCAGTACTGGGCTCCCCAGTAGAATACAGATATGGAAATACTGGAGAGAGTCCAGTGGAGAGCCACTGCAGTGATGAAGGGACTGGAGTATCTCTGTTAGGAGGAAAGGTTGGTAGAGCTGGGACTGTTCAGGCTGGAGAAGAGAAGGCTTAGGGGGGGAATCCCTTAATTGAATATAAATATCTAAAGGGAGGGCCTAATGAAGATGGTGCCAGGCTCTTCCCAGTGGTGCCCAGTTACAGGACAAGATGCAACAAACACTGAAACACAGGAGGTTCTACCTGAACATCAGGAACCACTTTTTCACTGTGATGGTGACTGAGCACTGGCACAGAACACCCAGGGAGGTTGTGGAGGCTCCATCACTGGAGACACCCAAAAAGCCACCTGGTCCTCAGAAGCCTGCAGTAGGTGACACTGCTTGAGCAGGGGCATTAGACAAGATAACCTGCAGAGGTCCCTTCTTGCCTCAGTCATTCAATAANCATCCAATTCCCTGCATTTAGCAGGGACTTCTTCAACCAGATCAGGTTGCTCAGAGCCCCGCTTAACTTGACCTTGGATGATTCCAGGGCTGGGGAATCTCCCACCTCTCTGGGCAACTGGTGCCAGTGCCTCCCCATCTTCAGTGTGAAATATTTCTTCCTAAGATCTAGTCTAAATTCTCATCCTTTAGTTTAAAAAGACTATCCCATGTCCTGTTGCTACAGGCCCTGCTAAAAAGTTGTTCCCTGTCTTTCTTATAAGCCCCCTTTAAATACTGAAAGGCTGCAATATCACACAGTCTAGCAGAAATGGGGATTCAGGAGAAAACCAGTGCTTGACTTTGAGACTCTAAATATGTTTTCTAAGTAGCCAGTCCTAATGGGGGGGGGTTATACTTTGCTCTGGTGAACATCCCTGTAAAATAAGAAGAGTCTCACTGCTATCACAGCAATAACATAAATGCTGTTCTGCCTCTTACAAAGAATTCCTGAGTTTGAAAACTCTGGTCTGAAGCATCAAGTCTATTGCAATGGGAAAGAAAGATGTATTCCTCCCCACATTTTTCTTGACTTCAGGTGTAAGGGTGGAGAAAGTGCTACCCTGAGAGCACTTGTCTTTTTGCAAGAGCACCAGCAACAGCCAGTCGAAGGTTCCCAGAGAAATGGACAAAACTGTAAGTCACCCATGGACAGAACAAATCTATTTTTCTAGGCTGACTGCTCTTCCATGGTGTAATTTAAATGAAATCCTACAATAGTCAAAATTTTTAGATGTTTGCACGAGCAAAGAGATGAAGCCTCCTTTTCTCCCAGCCCTGGGACTGTAACAGCTGATAACGGAGTCAATGGTATAAAACCGACTCTAGATATTTGAGCACTGTCTGAAACCTCATCGTGCATGACTTTCAGAGAGCATAAGCCATGAAAAGTATGTTTGATGCAGCCTAAAACTCCCAATCTTTCTCATTTTTGTAGTTTCATAGTCTTGCAAGCTTGAAAATTCCTGAGAGAGCATGTGGTAAAACAAAAAATAAATGTAAGTAACATATTCTTGCAATTGGTGCCAGCCCAGTGGGACTGAAAATCTGTTGTGCAAAGATATAAGGAAGCGAACAATAGTACAATAAAACTCTTCTTTCAGAAAGTTAGAAGTTCAACATCTCTCAACATGAGACAATGACAAACAACATGAAAAATATGAAGCTATGTAATGTATCGATCAGAAATCTTCAGCTTGACTCAAAGAGCAGAATCTCATTTACTTTATGACACTTTAAACCTTCGACTAACAAGGGAGAACTAAACAAAGATGTGAATTTGCACCCAAAGCTGCTCTGAAACATTCTGACAGAATAAAGTGACATATTTCATTACTTCTTAATCTTCAAAAAAAATGTGGTCTGCTGCCAAAAGGACAGTCCTGCTTTCCGGAACTATGATTCACACATCTAACGGACAACTGGTCTGGCCCTAAAGCAAAAGTTTTTAACTTGTACTTGGTTCCGCAGACTGAAATCATTTACATGATTGCAACAGTGGGGTTTAAAGATAAGGCTGGAGAGCAGACACCCCTTTGGGTGGCACCTTGCAGTTAGGTCAGTAATGCAAAGCTGCATGTAATCTAAAGTTTATGCTTTACAGAGGCAGCAGGAGAGAAAGCACTTGATCCCACATCAAGCAAAGGTCTCATAAACAGATGATTCTTTACTGTGAAGAAAGCTGGCTTGTAAGAAGAGAATGTATCAAAATTCTGGGGACAAATCTGAGGTCCAAATGAGTAAATACAGGATTTTCATTTTAAGTTTGAAAGTTGTGGCATTTGCAATCTAGTCTGAAAGTCCAAACCACATTTTTACAGTTTCTTAATTACTGTATGTAATAAATTTGTATAATTAGAAGGTGGATTAAGTGTATTCAAATGTTTTCCAATCTTCATAAATATGTAAAATGCGTGACATTTCAAAAAAACCACTAACTTAAATTCACTGTCTCCTTCCTCGTAACAGGGCAGAAGGAGCAATGCTACAGAAGTCATATCAGCTTAGCTGTCTGAATACATTGTTGAAATAAAACAAACTGACCTTGTTTCCTGAACAATCCATTCTGCATATTACTTTTGAACAAGTTCTTGATGTAGGAAGGAGAATAACAGTCAAACATGCCTCTGCAAAAGCAAAGATTACAATAATTTTCCTATTATTACCTCCATTACAATCAAATAACTTAAGAGTAGTATCTCTTAAGGATGACAGAAATGCATATTTTGATAAGATTTCAAGCCCTCTCTAGCAAGGTCACTTCTAAATGGAATGAAATGCACTCATTTCAGAATTCTGGTAGTCAGTGCATGACTTTACACAAGGCAAAATCGTAACTGGTCCTTACTTGAACAACAGCAGAGGTAATAAAGGTGAAGAAACATTTCACCCTAGCTTTTACTCCCTGCTACGTGGGGTTTGGGGACTACTGAATATTTCCTTGAAAAGCCTCTCCCTGTATCCTCTTCTTTTGGTGACTGTTTGCTAGGAGAAAAGTATGTGGCAGCTGAACTACTTCACTTACTTGCAGAACCAGCTAAAAATGTCAATAACTTTCAAAAAGGAAGATATTCTTCCTTTTCGTGAAGCAGGATGCAGTAGAAGCATTCCCACTGCATGACAGATTGGCAATGCTCAGGCAATGCCTTCAGAGCAACGTCTTGTGCTCAGTGGAGCAGCTCAGTCTGCGCCATGGGGTAACAATTAACAGCTACAATATGGCTCAAAGTAAAAACTCAGTGAGCTGATGCAAAGAGGAGGGACTAAAACCGCTTCTCGTTCCTTCAGATCTGTTTTCAGCTACTCGCTCTATTACATATACAATTTTGTTCAGTGATTCTCCCACTATGCCCCAAAAGTTTGCTGACAGCATTTTCATCTCAAGTCCCAAATCTCAACCAGCCATACCTTGGAAAGGTAGAAAACATGAACAAAGATAGCCCACAGGTATGCATCCAAAGCTACAAAAAAGCCTGTTCTGCAGTATTACGTACAGTTGTAGCTTAGTGAATAAAAAAACAAGTGTAGGTGTTTCTACAACTGTTTGCAGTTGATTCCAATCCAACCAGAATGATCTTAACCATATTTGCAGAGTATTTCATATACTTGTGAAACACTTGTGTGTTAGGTAATTTTGGTGTAATTTAACATCAATGTTAAATCATTAACATAACAAATACCTGAACTAAGTGTATGTTGTTTCCAAAGTTAAAGGTACTACCAAAAACATGACAAAAGTTCCACACAAACTCTTAACTTGCAAATAAAACTTGAGCTCTGCTAGAATCAAAGAATCACAGAATC
>WAAB01005344.1:0-10523 GCA_013389865.1 Piaya cayana
CATTGCTTTTAAATCACTCTTCCTTTAATTGGCTCAGTAGAAAAGGTTTTTTTTCCTTTGCCCCTAACTTTTCTTTTTTTCCCATAAAGTATTTAGGAAAAAAACTGCCGAGTATGTAAACTAGAGATCATTAGAGGTTGCGTTTTTTTTTTTATTTTTTGTTGCTGGGTGGTTTTTTTTTTTTTTTAAAGACTAGATTCAGCAAAATATTGTTTTCTCCCAGGCTCTGGGTCTCTATTTAGGCGATTTTAAACTCTGTTATTTATTTATATATTTATTCATTAGATAGGCCCACAGTCAAGGAGAAGGGGAACGTGGGGTTATTAATCTTTCCTGTCATCCATTCACAGATGTGAAGTTCACACCGCAGCAAATGTGAAGTCAGCAGTACGCACCCACAAGGTGGAAACTTCAAGCAAAACAGGCAGTGAGGAAGGGGGGTGGGAGAAGACAAACAGGAGGGGAAGAGGAGAGAGAAAAAAGGGGGGAGGGGAAAAAAAAAGGGGACACGGGAGTGATGAATGACAAGAAGGGAGGGGAGAGGGATGAACAAGGGAAATGGAAAGAGAAATGAGACGGATGGAAAAGGGTAAAGAGGAAAGGCAGATAAGAGAGAAGAAAGTCGGAAGAAAGAGCAAGAGAGAAATGAGAGATACGGAGACAGAATATTGCAGACAGGGTGTTAATGTAGCTGGGCCTTTCTGGGTGCTTGGATATCCTGAAGATGTAAAGGGTAATCACTCTCCCAGCATGTATATGCTATTGATATGTTAATATAATTTTCTTTTTCATCTGAAAGCAATGAAGTTTTCAAACTGGCTGATTAGCTGGGTCTGGCTTGTCCGGTGTACATACATGTATTCACAAACACACGTCATGTATAAATATTTATACTCGATACACAAAAGTGTCTGAAAATTCCCATGAAAGAGCAGCCAGCGCTAAAGTCCTGTTAGTATTGATGTGACATTGGAGAGACGTGTTTGTGCTGACACAACCTACCACACTATCAATCCTAATGCAGCTTTTTGGGAACGCAAAATGCGAACAGGCAATGTTAGTGGAAACATTGAGTGGGATACATTAAAAACAAGCCTGTGATAATGCAACATTAGAGGTCTCCGATCACACCTGCATACAGGTCACGTAACACAGACAATCTTCTTTGTAATTATATAGTTTATTATCTTGTAGGTTTTGTAAAAATGAGTAACTTCTCTCTCGTGTCGTGATGCTTAGCTCCTAATACATGGTTATATATTCACACAATCTGCAAACTATTTGTTAAATCATTAAGTTAATTTATAGAGGAATAACTCATTAAATAAGTCAAATGGTCATTTTGGGCAGCCCATGGGAGGGAATGACATGATCTCCTTAGCTGTGGTCCCATGTAGCAAAGCCGGGCTGCTTGTTCTTCCTCTGGTTGCTTCAGAAATTCTGCATGTTCATCGGTTGTTTTAAACCACGAGCTGCACAGTTCAGCGGGGATGCTCTGGAGCTGAGTGTGGGGTCAGGATCTCTGTGGGGCTGGAGAAAAGACGAAGAGGGGCGGCTTGAAAAACCTCATTTTCTCTGTAAAATTTGGCAAAATTAGCCTGGTGCTTTCAGCTTTTCCTTCTTGGAAAGATTTAAGAGCTGCTCTTCTTTATGCTGGCCAGAGCTTGTATCTACCTGAAGCCTGAAGCTAAATCCTAACCCTAAAAGTACTTTCAGAGCAGTTACCCCCTATTGGCAGGGTAGGGAAAAACATTCAATATAGCTTACAGAAAACTTACTCTCTTCCCTTGAAATGCGTCTGTGAAACATTTCTGAAAGGGTCATTTTTTTTAGAGTTAAATGGGCCTCATCCTGAGTTATCAACACATAAGTTTGTATATAAGCCCCATGTTTTTGCTGCTTTGCCTGAGAACTTACCAGATACACTTGTTTATTTGACTTTTGGTACTTAGAAGGTTTCTGCTGGCTTCTGTGAGTTACTGTATATCTGTTACGGCCTTTTTCCATGCTGTGTCCGGGATCAGTAGCATCAGGACTTAAATGCATCTGCTTTGTTCTTGTATCAGTTCATAATGTTAGCATGCTTGGGTGAATCAAGGGAATAGCTCTGTAATTTATACCGTATGTTTGTATTTACTGTACTTCTGGATCAATGCAACAGTTTTTCTGCTGCTGAGCTCATGCTGATGATTAGAGTTGTGCAATTGCACAAATCCTTTCTTTTGTGCACCTAAAATAAGCACAGAACTGTACCTGTGGGACTGTATAAGAGAGACTCTTCTTTACTCCCTGTTAAACATCTCCAATGTAATGTTAAAGCTGCTCAATGGGATCTGAGGAATATCAGCTTTCTGCTACCAGGATTCTTGCAAAATGGGAATTTGTTATTCCTTCTTAAAAATGTGTGCTCTCAGAATGAATGTAATCAGTAACGCCGGTTGTGAATGGGCCAGAAATAAGCCGGGGGATTTGGGGTNCCCTACAGAAAAGATTAAATATACAATGGAATAAAAAAAAAAATAAAATAAAAGTATAGCTGTACTTTTTTCCCTTTTGGAAGGGCTTCCTACTGACTATATCATTATCTGTCTTATGTAGGATATTGGATTCAGGATCTATAGCGGTGAGCTATGTTAGCATTGAATCTCATTTGATTTAATAAACCTCCTTTCTCCCTTGCCTGCTCAGTCTTTTTCAGACATTAGTAGCTCCCCTGCAGTTTTTGCCGTAGAGGGATACATAATGCGTTGCTTTCCTTTTTTTTGTATGGAAATGTGGGGACCTTCATCCTCTGTTGGAAATGCAGATTCTTGTTTTCCACATACAGCCCCTTGCTCTTTCCCTCCCTTCACACACACGTGCCATGTGACTCACTCTATACATAGGCTGTTTCCTTGTTATTTCGAGTAGTTGGCCCCATTTATACTGAACTTGGTTATAGTGAAATATTTATACCGAGCAGACCAACGATCTGGAATTATTTTCCATTTCTGTAGTGTTCAAGGTATAGTTTTAGAGATAAGCTGAAGATTTTGGTGAAGGAAGAGAACAAGGAATAAGATTGATTTGAAAGTGAAAAGAAGCATCAACAATGTTGCTAATGGACATTTTAAAAGTATCATTAAAAGGAGAATATATACAGTAAAATTTCAAATCTTGCAAAATTAGCTATGTAGCAAAATCTGTGCTTCAGGAAGAGGGAGCTTTTGGAACCTGTCTTTAATTTTCAAATGGGAGTTCTTTTGCTGGATGTGATGGGGCTTGGCATGTCTCTCGGCATGCGTATGGATATACACGCTCTGTGTCTTTGGGCTCTAATTCCCCTAGAAGAATTTAAGTAAACCTTTCTTAAGCCAGCAGGAGTTAACTGTGGAGTGAAATACTGTGCTCTGTGTCCGTATTAAACTTGGAAAAAATGAAATGCTTCTCTCTGCTCTAATGTGTCAGGCAAAGCTGGTTTCAGAGAAGGTGCAGAGGCAAAATTTCATTTTGAGAACTGGAAGAGGCTGAAGCTTGATTACAGGCAGGCAAACTGGCAATCCTTTTTAGCCTGTTTTAAGCATATTCTGTGTGTAGATCTGAAAGAGACTAGGTTTCCAGAAATTCCTTAAAATGAAGTAGTCAGTGTTAAAGGTTTCTAGCAACAGAAAATCTGTATTAATGAGTATAACGCCTTAGAATCTAGAGAATCACAAGAGCAAGTCAATACGAATATACTTAACAAAACCTCATCAGAGCCTGTTACAGTGGAAGGAATCCAAAGATGTGATGTTAATCTGCAGTGTGTGATAACTGGTGGAACAACTTGCTTGGAAGCCGGGATGCTGTGGACTTGGAAGTCAAAGTCTTGTAGGTCTTTGCTGGCTGTTTATACGAAGTAGGTTTTTAAATTCTACCTGTTTCTCTTGTCAGTAACTAACTCAGAATTAGCAGTGGAAACAGGGGCATCAGTCATTTCCAACATAATTTTTTAGACCACTAAAGTACTAAAAAGGACTCTCTGACAAGTGAGGGAAATCCCTGCCCCTAAATACGCTGACAGCGTTTGGGACTCCTCAACCGGACTCTCATGGTTTCCTTTGCCTTAGTAAAGGATGAATGTTTGCCAACCTCAAAAACTGCTGCATCTCCTACAGCATCATTGAATGGATGCCAGGAGGTGGGAAAGGCGAAACCTGTTGTTTTGAATTATAAAATCACTGTATCCATAATGTATGAGAGGACCCGTATCACAGGGTTCCAGTCCTCCCACAGCTCTGGAAAATTGGACAATTTCATAGTCTTTTATGGAAATATAATGCCTTTTGAATAGTAAATTATGAATTTGAAACTGACAAATATTAGCAACCTGCCTTTATTGGTAACTAAGCTAAGCAGGAGACAAAAGGAGTCTGCATAGTCTTTGACAGAATGTTTAATAACTTTTGTGACTACTGTTTCCCAGAGGTGATGTGTATAATAATGTATTTCCCCTCTTTCATTTTGTCATAATGTTTATGCTAGAGACTGCTGTGCCTCTGCACTCCTGAACTTCCACAGGCAAAGCTTGGAGCAGTCTGAGCACCTACAGTCAAAGCAAAGTTGTGAAGCCTTCTGCTTCCTTTAATGGCAAGATTGCACTGCTTGACTTTGGTCCAATGGTGAGAGAATGGGCTGTAGCCGTATGATAAATAAACAATGAGGTATTAAAAGTCTGCAGTACTGGGGCAGCTGAGACTGAAACAGTGGCAACAATTTTGCAGATGGATGGAGACTAATCACAAAAAACGCAAAAATAGCCACCATTCCATGTATATTTTTCTAGAAGACTATTAATTTTCTTTGTGAGTCCCTACCTGTTTTGGCTGGATTTGGTACCTTAGCATAGAAATGGTGACAAATTTGCATATAAAAATTGATCACTAGATAAAATTTCAAGAGATAAGGATTTCAACTTGGATTAAAAATCAATATTTAGACTTGGCAGCTACATTGCAGGAATATCAGAGGATAGGGAAGGCATGTGTGTCCTCCAGAGAGATGCAGCATGGGAGGTGCAGCGTCAGGGAGCTTTTCAAGGATATGTTTCAAGAATTAGGTATGAACAGGCTGAGATAGCAAGATATGTTTAGGAAGTGTTTATGAGTAATGAGGAACACTTCTCCATCCAAATGAAAACGTCAGGGATGGGATGAAGGTTGAGTTCTCAGTAAACTAACAGATACGGTCCCACGGCTTCTAGACTAGGAGTCAGGATCACATCCATTCCTTTGGGTTTTTTTGTTTGTTTGTTTGTGGGGGGGTTTTTTTGGGTTTTTTTTTGTTTGTAAGAGTGGTGACAGAGGTAGCTGCTCAGACTGGTTTAATTTCAGGTGAACAATGATTGGATGAATACTGGTGCTAACAACAGGGCACGGATGTAGTCCAAACCATCAGGAACCATTTCTCCTGTAAGGACAAAGCACTGGAGAGCCAACCATAAAAACTGGCCATGCTGTGGAGAAATGATGGAGGAGTTTTTGTTCTTTCACTAAACTATCAGCTGTAGAACACAGAGGCAGTTGAACCAAGTATTAAAGAGTGAGCCCCCTCGCACCAGCGATGCCTCTATTATAATGCACATTTTCTGCTGTCCCCTGGGTTGCTTCCAGATGGAAGTTGAATCCATAGTTAAATTCTCTGTCTGAAATCGTGGTTGGTTTTATTATAACAAAGCTCAAAATACAGCCAAACATGCTTAAAATTAGTATGAGCTTTTGCTACCTGGAGTTTAGTGTAGGTTGTATCTAGCTTTCCTTCTCAATATGCAAAAGTATTCAAACCCAGACTGTTGTGCATAATCTTTAACATTTGCAAAGACACCTCAAGAGCACTGATATGAGCACTTCTATTGTTCTTCAACTTTCTCTCTCTTTACTCTCATTTTAGTTCTTCCCAGGCATGGCTTTGCAGTGGACTTCATGGCATTTTTGCGTAAGAAAACGTATTCTAGTTTCTGTCATTAAGTGTTTCTTCTCTCTTCCTTCAAATCATATTTCAGCATTTTTTTTTCCTAATCTTTTGTATTTTGCCCTTGAATTTTTCATTTCCCTTCAATGGTCAACGAGATGAGGGAAAAGATGATGCTATTCCAAACATTTTCTGATTTCATGTAGAGTGGAATGGTGGTATTTTTCTTCTTGGTAATTTGTTGATACTCTCATATTCAGTGTTCAGGGGAAGTTTGGACTGGATTAGAAAAATATTCTTTACTGGAAGAGTGGTGAAGCATTGGAATTGGCTGCCCAGGGAAGAGGTGGAGTCACCTCCCCTGGAGGTGTTAAAAAAACCCAGTTGGATTGGATGGTCTTAGAGGTCTTTTCCAACCTCAATGATTCTATGGCTCTATGATTTTTTGCTTAGCAGAAAGCAAATTATTAGCTCCACTGTCTCAAAAATGAACAGGTCACAGAGCAGGTGATCAAAAATAACTTGAGCTGTATTTGCTGTTGCCTGTGGAAAGCCCAAGAAATGTCCAAGTTTGGTGTTACACTAAGTATAGAAAATAAGGCCACATTTGGCTCCTGTCCTGTGAAAGGAACACCAATACAATAATGTCCAAAGACTTTTATTTTTTACTAATGTATTTGCATCATTAAAAGTCACTGGAACCCATGTTACTCAGTTCTTAAATCAACTTGAAAATAGGCTTAGGGACTCAAATTGCCTGGGCTTTTCTGCAATGTTTACTCAGAGAAAACTTCTTCCTGCGATTTTCTTCTCGGGAGCAGCCCCTAAAACCTTCCCCCTAAGTTAAGAGTGAGAAATCTCCAGTCATCACCGAAGTTCATTGGCAATGCAGTTTGGAGCTAGTTATGAAATATAAATAGCTGTTAGCTGTGAAATATTTGGTATTTTAAAAATTAAGACAGTGTTATTTACTCTCTCCCCCTGCCCACCCTGCCATGGCTGGTGTTGCTTATGTGTTGTTGGCAGATGGGATGTGGATCACTTTAATTAGATTTTATTGGACTGTTATACGGCCCATAATTGTGATCATTACTCATTTTCACTGTGGTTCAGACAGATCCTCTATTTAGACATGATGATATTTTGATGAGACAAGTCCCATGTAACTTGTTATGTTCGGGGCCAGTAGCCAAAGCAGAGGAATTAGGTGGTTTCACAGCACAAAAATGGGAATAGATTAATAAAGGAGGTAATGGTCAATTTGTGTTTCTAATTGTGCCCAGATTGTGGATGCTATGGGCAGAATGTCTCTTTGGGCTGCTGGGTCCTGCTCAAAGATGCTGGAAAAAAGACCTCTCACTGCTGAAGCCCAGGTAGCAAGACATGGTGCAGAGGGCAAGAAATCCTCCGTTTCACCTGCAGGGAGAGGGGCAAATCCATTGTTGGTGTCAAAGAGTGAACTTTTTCACAGTCAAAACTGTTCTTATGTTCACAGCAGCTCTATGTTTGGTACTGTATGCTTTTCTCTTTTTCTGTTGTGGTATATATAAATATATATATTTTTTTTTCATGGTTGTTCTTGTAAATCACTGCAAAGAGACTAGGACTGAAGGCTGAATCTGAACTGGGAATAGATCTGTTGTAACTTCTCTGCAACTGGACACATTTTTTTTCTTCTGCTGATGGTCCTCTGCTGCTTTTTGAGCAGCTGTGCTCAGGCACTGAGGTGTTCCCTTTTAACACTTGTAAAATAGCTCTTTGGGAGGTGTGGAGTCCTGCCAGGTAACGCTACTGACAGTGTTCTAGAAAAGCCTTTTGTAGGAGCTGTGTCTTATTGTCAGAGAGAACCACCTTCTCACCTCTACCCCATAGTCTCCTTGTTGTTGACAGATCAGCCTTTTTCCCCTTGATTTTCCAGAACTATCATTGGTATTTGGATGTAATACTTGTAGAATACAGATAGAGCCTCCCTTTGTGTCCTGAGGAGCAATGGTCTGTAGGAAATTCATGTGCTATTGACAGGAGTCATGGTTCAAAGAACGTGTCAAAAATGCTGGAAGAAAGACTTAGATTTTGAGGTTTTGTGAATAAAGTTACCTTTGGCTAACTCTTTAAAAAAATGTTTCTTTTATATAAAATAACTTCTGATCCCAACTCATTGCGTTTGCAGATGCCAAGATTATTGGAAAATTGAAAATGTTGGGATTTGCAAGCTTTTTGGTACAAAACCTAGTAGTTGCTGGTGCAGAAATATTATCTAAAATGCATCTTCTTTATCCCAGTAACAATTGGTAAATTTAGTTTAATATTAAAAGCAATTCCAGCTAAATAGGTGGGATGTTACAAATAGCTCCAGCCTCCTGTAACAGAGTAGGGGATGCTTCAGTGCCATCTCCACTCCCTTAAATATGGAATGGCCTCAAGCTCTGCCAGGGGAGATTTAGACTAGAGATTAGGAGGAAGTTTTTTACGGAAAGGGTCATTGGGCATTGGAATATGCTACCCAGGGAGGTGGTTGATTCACCTTCCCTGGAGTTGTTTAAGGCACAAGTAGACGAGGTGCTGAGGGACATGGTTTAGTGTTTGATAGGAATGGTTGGACTCGATGATCCGATACGTCTCTTCCAACCTGGTGATTCTATGATTCTATGAAGTCTTGTCTAGATGTAACATACAATAAAGCGTCACTTCTTGCCTCTGCAGAAAAAGAAGTGTGATAATCTCCACAGATCTCTTCTCTACTTGCACCTTCATTGTCTTTTTTTTTTTACATCATGGATGTTACACTGCAGGATTTTATAACAGACAGACACAACTAGCTAACTTACAGATCGCCTAATTAGCCATTATGCTCTTGCTTATGTTTAACAATGCTCTCATGGCTGAAAAATATGAATTAGTCCAAGTAAAATGCTCCCTGCAAAGAATCAGTTACAAACTCATCCTCATTTTTCTGTTTAGTAAAAAATATTTTAATTTATTGAAATGCACTCTTTTTTTGGCAAGTATTTTTTGTCAGTGTTTTTTTTCTGAACATTGGACTAACTCACCTTAGAAAGTTATTAGTATTAATAGACTCCAAATCTGTGCTTCTCCATGGGATAACAGAACCTTTCATAACAAGAGAATAATAACCACAAAATTCTGATCTGAATTTTCATGCAAAGAATGTGTACTAAAATGGATGAAACATCGTGCTTCGTTTTCTCATGCTGATTTTTCAAGTGAATAATTGCAAGCCATGATTAATATCACCCCAGAAATCTGGCATGCTTATTTGTGAACACATTAATGAGTCTAGTTTTACTGTTATTCAACCAGCTCTAATGCTTTAGTGCAAGTCTTATCTTTCCCAGCTTGTTTATCCTTATAGATGTTTTTTTTTTCCATTGGTTTTACAATCTGAATTTTAAGGACAGTAGATGTCAGCTCTTCAAGATTTTAAGAGTCTCCTGTGTGCTGATGGCTCTATAGAAATCACAGATTCTGCTTTCCTTGTGCCATTTAAGTTTATTTCCTTGCTCAGCTCCCTTCTGAGGGACACTGGACACATGGGATAAGTAAAACTACTACACCACAAGTATTGGATGTATTTATTTGGCGGCTGATAGCCATCTTGGCTAAATGGTTCAGATAAAGGACATTACCTATCAAAAATAAAACCGTGGGATGGATAATTCATGCAAATTTTTGCTGCGAGAAGACTAGGAAGCCTTTTCAAGTTGCATATTTTAAAGAGAGAAAAGTCAATTGGTTTTACCTGGTTCAAGGTAAGTCATGGCCTAGAATTCAAGTAATTTAAAGTTAAAATACACGCGTTGCCACAGTTCAGTATGCTCTACAGCACATCGAACACAAAGCCAACACCTCTTAAATTTAGATCATTAAAGGAGGGGTTTAACTTAAAAGGTGACCTGTTTCTTGTGGGGTGAAAGTTGTTTTGTGAACGCTGGTTTGTTAGTGGCTTGTTCTCCCATGTCCTATTGAAATGGTTACGATGGAAAGAACTGAGATTACCTCGTGTGCTACATTGGACAAAGGTTTTGTAAATCTCTTGGTAAGGAGTGGGTGATGAATTGGATAAAACTTCACGTTGTTAAATGCAAAAGAAAGGAAATGGAGAAGATAAATCATAACTTTGTGTGCTCAGTAATTGGCTTTGAGAAAGCTATTACTGCTCGGGAAAGAGATCTGGGAGTCATTTCATAGAATCATGGAGTGGTTTGGGTTGGACGGGACCTTAAAGCCCATCCAGATCCAATGACCTTGCCATGGGCAGGGTGACCTTTTTCAGGATCAGGTTGTTCAAAGCCTCATTTCAGTAGAACTGTCTCACAGTAGGTATCTTTGGTGTGCCCATAGTTTGAATAGTCTATGAAGTGTTTGTTCTCCTAGCTCAGGTGCGTGTTTAGAACAACATAGTTGCAATAAAAGACATTAAAAGTGATTAAACGTATGATACCATTAGTCACTGTGAATAGAGTTTAACTTTGGATTCTTCTGCTCAGAAAAAGAAACCCTGCTATTAGAGCCTCATAGAAGCCTGAGCTGTGAGAAGAAACTAAGTAGGGAGCAACTGATCCTGTGTTTCTCAC
>WAAB01005344.1:10538-28776 GCA_013389865.1 Piaya cayana
ACCTCGTCTACTTGTGCCTTAAACAGCTCCAGGGAAGGTGAATCAACCACCTCCCTTGGCAGCCTATTCCAATGCCCAATGACCCTTTGTGTGAAAAACTTCCTCCTAATGTCTAGCCTAAATCTCCCTTGGCTGAGCTTGAGGCCGTTCCCTCTTGTCCTGTCCCCTGTCACTTGGGAGAAGAGGCCAGCTCCCTCCTCTCCACAACCTCCTTTCAGGTAGTTGTAGAGAGCGATGAGAAAATTCATATTGCAATGATTTCAAGAGGGCTGTGAAAAAGATCCTACAGTTCTGCCTTTTATATTAATTCCCTGTCAAGGCACCAAAAAGGAGCCAAAGAAGCAGTTAACTTGGAGGCTAATACTTTCAAGCCTGTACTGGCCATCACCTGGATGGATTTTTTCAGCAAAGGACTGCCGAAGTCCCCAAGAAAAACTTGCGTGTAATTTGCTGCAATATGTGAGTTTATTTCTGTGTTACCCTGGACAGGAACAAGATGAGGAGTGTAACATTAGGATGGCAGAATAGGTAGTAAGGATAAGGAGAAAATCAGCCAAGAGAAAAGTCCAGCTTTACCTACTGAGGTTAAATCAGATAAGGAAGTGTCTGGCGATGTTTGCAATAATTCAGACATTGTCCCAGACCTTAATTACTGGCACAGGCAACTGTGGACCTGGTAGGAGGGATGTGGATCGTGTCTGCGCGCTCCATCTGCTGCCTGCAGAGACGGGAACGTTCCAGGCCAGGTGTTGCTGAGCATTGCTCTTGTCTAGCAGCAAGATAAGTTTAATTAAAGGGCTAATTATTCCCACTCTGGAACAGACCTATCGTACTTGCAATCACATTCTAACTCTTTTCCTCTGGTGTTCAGGCATTATACATTTATCTTCCATTGTCACTTCACTGACTTGTTTTGCTTAAGTGAGGATAAGTCTTTGGTGCATGTGAAAATTGGAAACAAAGGGAATTGGCTAGACTTGAGTCTAGGTGATACTTCATTGTAATGGCGTTTGTCAGCACAAAAAGGCATTTCATGCTGGCTTTCTAACTTTCTTGTGAAATAGGTATTTTACAGTTGTAGTAACTAAGGGCTCAGATCAGTGGGGAATTGGACCCAGATGTTTGTGTTCTGCTGCAACTATTAAGAGCATCAGGCAAAACTCTTTCAGTTAAAGCAGGAGTAACTATCTCCCAATTTCCAAATAGCTGCTGGATTTACCTCAGACTAATAGACCATGAGATGATATCTGTTCAGTTTTTCACACTCAGTTTGAAAGCTGTGGTGTTTAACGTATGCTTGCTTTCACTGGCTTTGTGGACTATGGAGAGCTCTGAATGTTCTCACCACTAATGATGGAGAGTCTTCGAGGTCAAAGTATTAGAAAATTGTTCTTCAAGATATGGTCTTACCTTTTTTTTGTCGCTTTTGACTTAGGATGTATTTAAGTAGAAAACTTACTTTCAAGCCAGGTCTTTTTCCTCAAGCTCCTGAGATGTACTGTCCTTTCCTAGACCAAAGGCTGATGTTTTGTTTTTACGGGGACTGTATAATGAAGGGACGTGGTTCACCTTGTTGTCAGGAAGTAGAGTGATATTTTTTGGAAACAAGAATACTTCAATCAAAATTTATTTTCAAAAGCAAGCAGCTTAATTATATGTCCATTCTACTGTTCNAGGTCTTGTTTTTATTACCCCCTTATGTTTTTTTTTTTTTTTTTTTTTTTTTTTTTTTTTGCAGGAAGTACTTTATATTTTACTCATGGAGCCAGGAGGGCTATCACGAGGATGGATAAGGATATACGCATAGTGTCTGTAACTTTAATATAATCTCTGAATATTCCATGATTCTGTAATGTCTGTCATGCTGGGCTTGAGCCCTGCTGCTGATGAGCTGCCTGGGGCACTTTGTAGCAAATGCATTCTTTCACAGGCTAGAACAAAGCAGAGAAAAACCATATAATGAATTCCAGTCGTGTAACATTACGGGCTAAGTAGAAGTGCCACTCCTTTACTAGGAGAGTTGTAAGAAGACATTTTTGAGACCACGTAGCTTAAGCGATAGCAGCCACCAGCCAAAACCCAAACATGTGTCTGCCTATGAAACAGGCACATGATGAATCTGTGCCAAAGCTTTGGGGTGTTTTGTAAAACACATTTGTAGGAAGATCATTAAACACTAGAGATAGTGGTACAAAATACATTGTGAAAATAGTTTCAAGAAAACCTACAGAGATATTTTTCGGATGAGTGCTGATCAGAAAGGCAGTGGTGTGAGCAGTTCTGTAGAACAATCTTTTCTCACAATTTATGTCAGGGAAGGAAGAATGGGACTTCTTATGTCCTTTTTATCGAAATAGGATCTGCTCATTGACTCCACCTTTGGTTATTTTTCCTTTACACTAGAAAAAAATGTGGAAGTACCAAAGTTTTTTTGCCTGTTGAGGTCAAAAAAGGGGAAAAATAATCTACAGTCTCTTGAAGCCTATGTAAACTGCATAGGGTTTATTATACTTTGATAGGGGATAATTAAGCTCTGAGAACTCTAACCAAAATTTTCAACATAAACATGTCTAACTCCCATCCCACAATTATGATTAAAGAATGAGGAGGGGGAACCCCCCAAAACCACAATTAATTTTTTTCTTCCACAGGGAGACCTAAAAAGGTAAAACAGTGGCAGTGGGACTCAGACTTGGCAACATTTGTCTGAGGGGGTGTTCAATTGTTTTAACTTAACTTGTTAAATTGCAGTGAAACTGCTGGAGCGCACATTACAGCAGTGTTATCAAACCAAAGAAAAGGTACATGATGTTCCTGTCAAAATCAACATGGGAAGGAAAGGGGCAAACAGCAGTGGAAGAACAACTATTTAGGGACTTCTCAGGCAGGTTGGATGCATTTGACTTTATGGAATCAGATGGAATTCACCCTAAGGTGAACAAGAAGTCAGCCAATGTGATTGTAAAGCTGCTATGAAACCTCAGGGTGACCTGGGGGAGCTCCCTGGTGACTGTAAAAAGGCTGATGTTACTCTGGCCTTCTAGAAAGGCAATGAACAGAACCCAGGCACCAGTTAGCCCAGTCAGTCAGTCTACAGGTCATGGGGCATGTCTTCTTGCAACCCATTGTCAAACATAGGCTTGAACAGAAAAGACGAGCATCAGAAAAATCAGCATGAGTTTACGAAGGGTGAACCATACATAAGCAACATGATTGCCTCTTTTTAAGAAATAACTGCTTGTATGGACGTCGCTCAGGACAAAGTGTTTGCAGAACCACAGCCATTGCTGACCTGGCCCAGTGCTGGGAATAGGCCCCTGAGCAGGAGGTAGGATCTGAGAATTCTAGAGGGCCCTTCCACCCATTGTTTTTATGATTTTGTGGACTGCAGTAAATCAGATGCTGGACTGAAGCAAATGAGGAGCTGTCAAAATATGTGCACATATATTTTTATTATATAATAGAGGCTACCTGCTAACATTCAGAGCATAAATCAACCTTCCCTGATTGAATGTGGTCAGAGAGAGAGTTTATAATCGGGAAAGGTGTCTGGCCTGTAATTGTATAGCAGTGTCTAAATCTGGGGACCTGAGCAAAATATTTTTATTTCCAATGTCTTAAAATAATTAAATGAACAGTTTTCAAAACTCCAAGGAACATTCAGCCATAGCCATGCAGATCTCAAAAAGATGCCACTGATTTCAACTTTACTAGCCCATGTTGCTCAAACAGGCTCAGTTTGGAGCCTGCCTGCCCTTGGACTGAGTGGCTGGGCTAGATCTGAGCGTGGCTGCGTGCTGCCCTGAGCCATACATTACTTTTCTGGCATTCCCCAATGTAAGAGTTTGAAGCTGGGAGGTCCAGATCTTACATTGAAGCTTTCAGTCCATAACTCAGGAAGGACTGATGCTTCCAGCTGGCTACATAGTGGACCAATCCTGCAATACTCCTGGACAGCCCTTGCTTTCCTTCAAACCTTTTCAGGCTAAGAAACTTGTAAAGTACGGCAATTTTTCCAGTTTTCAGAAAAGCCAAGAGCCTTGTTTCAGCTTCGGAGACTGAGGAGCTGTTTAAGCCAGCCCTGTATTGCTAAAGGGTCTTTCTGTGTTATTCTTAAAACGCTTCTCCAGGTGGGGCAGCTTTTCTGAACTGGTAAGATATACACGTGAGTGTGTACTGCCCAGCAAATGCAACTGGAAAGCCCTTTAAAAGCAAACCCTGGCACTGAGTAAGCACTGTCCTGATCAGTTAGTTCCTGCGTGTGGTTGTCCTTTGTGTTCATTATTCATGAACCCAGTATGGCATGAAGATCCGTGAGCTTTATGGACAATGAATTCTGAACTCCCTCAGAGAGAATATTTACTATAGAACCTGAGTCCAAGAGCTGAACACATCCAGTTAGGGAAAGCACACAGAGAAGTAATCTCTCATTCCTTGCTGCAGCTTGTACAGGCAAAGAGCTTGTTTACCTAATGTGAATATTTGACCTTTATACTTTTTGGAAATGGTATTTTTTTCCCCTCTCTATTACATGGAAGGAACATTTCCTTTCAGAGCTCTGATAGACTTCTCTATAAATAGCTACTCAAGTCCCAGAACCTCACATTGAAGCCTTCAGCAAAGTCAGCATCCCTAGGACTTTTTAAGCCTGAGATAGGAACCACGTGGAGCTTAATCATTAATCACCAGTCTTTAATTAACAGCTCTGGGCTTTGAACAAAAGGCGCTTACCACAAGGCTGCCGTGGGGCTCTGAACTCTTTAGTGTGCTTTCATTTGGGGGACCTGGTGGACTTCCACAGGGGGCTGGTGGAGCAACCTTCTCCTCATGAGAAGTGTCGTGCTTCCCAGGAAGAGCAGATGTTTGTGGCCTGATCTCCGTTTTCACAACTGTCCCGTTGGCTACCTGCAGCCTTGAGCTGTCTCAATTCAGGGATGCTGCCAGGCCCCTGAGGTGGGCAAAGAAGTAGAGTGTGTGTGGAGCCCTGTTGCCTCCATCAGGTGAGGTGGGTTTTAACCAGAGGAAGAAGGAAAGTCGCTCCAGGCTTGGAAAGTTTTATAGGGGAGTGTTCAAAATTGAGCACTCGGGAGAGAAAGAAAACATTGCTATAAAAGTTGACTCAGCCAATTTTTCCTGCATTCCTGCTGCTGTGATTGAAGATATTTGTTTTTAATATAGTTTTCTCCCATTTGTAGTCTGGCTTTCCTGTAGTAAAAACTAAAGGGCAGATCCTCAGCTGATATAAACTGGCTCCACTGAAGTTAATGGAGCCATGCTGGTTGGTACCAGCTGAGGGATCTGGCTCATGCTGTAGTGTTCGATACCCCCATTATATTGTCATGATTACGATTCTAATTCAGTAAAATGCCTTTGTGAGGTAGTAAAACTAACCCAGGGAATGGAAGATGAAAGGGTTCCCTCTCTAACTGACCTGGCATCTTTCAACAAAATTTTTTCCTTTATTTTCTCTTTTGATAGAAAACGCTCCCAAACAAAACTTTTTTTAGAGCAAATGTATCTACTCTGACAAAGTTTTCACTGGGAAAGGCTTCTTGGCTTCAGTGTCCTGCCTGCCTATAGGCAGAAAATGTGTCTGGCAATCTAGGTGGCTGTGGGTCAGGGCTTGGTGAGCCTTGTGCAAGAAAATGAATTAGATCTATAAAGGGCAGAGGTGATGTTGAAGAGTGGTTAAAGTCCTTGACTGATAAACAGGAGTTACCCTACTAGTAGGTAGAGCATTGCTGGTTTTAATCTTGCTCTGCCCTGCAGAGTTTTTCTTGATCTGTTCCACACTGGGAGAAAGAGCGGGTGGAATTCTATAAAGCTGTATTCCAGCCTGTTGCAGGGGTAAATGATACATTGGTGGTTTTCCTCCTTGTGACTGGCTTTTCAGTAAGTAGTAGTAGATGTTGGGCTTGAGGAGTGGGAGTGTGAGATAACCCCTATTGTCTTATTGCTTGGAGCTGTTTAGCACCAAAGGGAATAAAAAGACACAGAGGCCTAAATAAAGGCATAACTACATCCCTAGGATGAAACGTTTTGTTTGCCGTAGCACCTCTGAACTGCACACAGGTTCTTCTTTGCCAGGAGGGATTTTTACAGGGACATTTCTAAATGGAGGCAGTAAATTTAACTTTAAAGGACCATGAATTTAAGCTTTTGGCTAAAAGCTGAAGTTCTGTTACTCTTTATTTTTAACTTTTAACTTCACTTGGAACAGGGCAGTACATTTTGCTTCTAAGGCACTTGGAACTTGAAGGTCCTGCCTGTGGCAGGTCTCTCTCAGCTCTTTGGGAGCTGGGGCCTTATGGAGCAGCAATCTAACACTGTGGCGGACCTTTCAAGGTGAATATGAACCAGCCCAGCTTTTCTAGGTAAGGGCGAAATACAAAAAGATTCTACCCATGGTTTAAGGAGAACTGTGGGTTACAGTTCTGCCAACTGTGGAGCACTGAGCCGTCACAAAATTAAATATCAGATATTTAAATATTAAATTGTAGGTACCCGAAAAGCTAAAAGGGCACACACACACATTTCAAAGACTGAGAAAACAATGTCCAGTGTCCTGAATTAGCAGTTTTGGTTCAATCCTTCTTCCAGACCTAAGCTGGGCCCCTAGTAGCAGTCACGAATGCTGATTCAAATGCGTTTTTCTACATAGTCAACACTTTAAACAACCTAAACTCTTCCTAGTTTTGACCCTTCTAGTGACAAAATGTAATATTTATCTATTTAAACCCTCTACTTCTTTTAAGGAAAAACATTGGGTTTTGCACTCAACTCCATTAGGAAGAAGCAAAACTTTTTTTCTAGTATCTGGTGGCAACTTCCTGCATCTGCTTCTGAAATACGTTCTCAGTGTTTGAATTATTCTTGAGACTGGGATATTGAGTGTGCAGATGACAGGGATGACAAACTACAGGCCTCTAATAAAGGTGGAATTTGGATGTGTTTGACATCCACGTTCTTCTCTTCCAGGTCTTAATGGAATAATCAGAAATTGTTGCATTTGGCACAGGCTGTCAGCAGAAGCCACCCCTATCCTAGCTGGCTGCTCAAAGGCATTTGGACTTGGAGAGGACTGTCTCTGTTGTGAGGAGTGTTGTGTTGGGGTCTGAGTGCCTTGGCGGTCGGAGATTCTTATTACTCAAGGGGACTGGGAATCTTGAACTAGCGACCTGTATTTAACAGAAGGCTTTGAAAGAAGGGCCCAAGCTGGCAAGCTATATGGACAGGAGGATGCACCCGGGTCTTATTTTTAGAGAAGATGTGCACATTTCTTTCATTAATTAGAGAAAATGATAATTGATCTGGAAACTTTTGCAAAACTGAGATCTCCCTGATTCCTTAGCCAGACGTTTGTGGCCAAGCATCTACCTGGAGCCCAAAGAGCCTTAGTGCGCCTGGGTGCTAGTTCCCTGTTCCTGAAAAGTGGAGGCAGAGCCTACTACCACAGCTGGAGCAGCGGGAGAAGAAAGTGGTTGCTAGGTCTAATCAGGCAAGGAAAAGCTTTGGAGCATATGGACCCCAATGTGTGGTCCAAGTACAACAGCTTGGTGAGTGTCCTGCAGGGAGACTTTTACTAGCACTGCAACAACAATTCATCATTGCCTGAAGGTTTGAGGGGTCTGGTACTCCTCGTTTTAATTGACCTCGGCTTGAGACCTGTGTTTCAGTCCAGTTTAGTCACAAAGGATTTGGTCTGTGCTTGCACCTTAAAGATGGTATTTATCAGAAAATCACATGATTAATGGAATCGAACGATGTCTGTTTGAGAGTGGCCAGGAACTGAATTAATAGGATGGGGATTTTGGCAGGTGTGTGGTGCTGGCAAAGCCAAGACTCAAGGCTGGGAAGGCAGAGCACCTCTGGCTGCAGCCACTGGCTGGGTGGGGGCAGCTTTGGGGGTCCTGGAGGAGGTGAGCAACCAGCAGAATGGAGGGCAAAGAAGGCTGTGCTTATGTTTAGAGAAAGCCACTATGTGGAGGTTATTAACCCTTCACATAGTAGAGCCAAAACTACGATTGCTCACTGCCCTGTGGCAGAAAAGGTGAAAGTAAATAGCTTAACAGAAATGGATATCACCGAGTAAATGGTGATGGAGGGCGAGGGAAGAAATGAACAAATGAACAGAAATCATCAAATAACTAACTTTCTTTCCTGCTTTTTCCCCCCCTCTTATTTCTTTTTCTCTCCATGTCAACACCAAACAAGACAGGACTAAAATTAATGGGGAAAGCAGCAATTAGCAAATTAGGTTAGCGGCGTGTTGCAGTGTGCCATGGCTGCCAGGTGTGAGGGGCTCTGGCAGTATATTTATTAATGGCTGTCAGAAAAGTGACACTTTGATGAATGAAGCTGGGTAATCGGCACCCTCCGACAGTGAGCGCTGAGAGGCCTCAACATGCTAAACTGCAAAATCAAAGCTTTTTTAACCCTCATACAAAAATACAACAACAAAAATCACTGCAAGACGTTTTTTCATCAGGAACTGGAGTTCACATTCTCCTCCAAATACCTTTTTCTTCTGTGACTCGCTGGGGAGGTGTTGTCAGGTTTGAAGGTTTTTACTTTCTTTGGAATATGGACTCAAGAATTTATAAGTGCAGGCAGCTTAAAAACATATGGCTGACCCTTCTTCTTTGGGTTTATCCCATTGGCGCTATCAAAGCCAGCGGTGTTATGGTCTCACCTTCTGGGTTTTGCCTTTTAAACATAACGACATTAATAAGCCATAATCCAAGCTTGTGAACCAACTCCGATGTCAGATATTAGTGTTTCTTGACTGGTGGTCAGCAACTGCTCTTCTTCTAAATATCATCAGTGCCATGTGCTATCCAGGAGCTGAGGTTGCATCTGGAAAGAGGTGAAAAGTAAGAATCTATAAAGTGAAACACATCAGACGTAAAGTTTTGGTGATGGTGGTGCTACATTCTGGTGTTCTCACTCTTGGTTGTTTTTGCTTTGAGTCCTTTCTGATGAATATATTGTTATTGTTGGAAATCAGTCAGGCTAGTGATCATTTGGGAGCACAGATATATGCTACGTGCCAGGCACAGAGCACATGGCAGGGTGCAGCTCTTGGAGGGCGTGGGGATGGAAATGCTGCAGGTTCTTGTTTAAATTCATAGGACTCTTAAGCCTTGGCCAAGAGTTAAGGGAAAATTTTTTTTTAAGAACCGTATTTTTCATAAAAGTTCTTGAGGAGATTAATCTAGCTGCTGGGAGAGCGTCTAGATAAAAGGTTGCTCTGCAAAATAATGGGGTACATGGAGTTTTTTCCCAGATTTTCAGACTTTTTGTTGACCGCTGGGGGAAAGATTTGCTCTGCACTTCAATAGCTCAGCACAGAGCTGCTCAAATCTTCCAATTCCATGGAGAGATCGAATACATTTTTATAAAATCCTAGTTCTGGTTTTGGCCAGCTAAAAGGACTGTGTAAATTTTGATTAAAAACATGAGAAAAACTGTAAATCATATCCCAGGCGTTCATCTGTTCTTCTAGTTTGAAATTAAGCTGAAGGATCTTTCTAGAATTATCCATCAGGTTCTGTGGGCTTGTTAAATTTGGATTGGCACTTGAAGCAAATCTGAAATTGTTCTCTTATGCTTTAATAATTGTATTTAGTTTCCTAATTTGGCTGGTAAGTTTATCGGAAGATAATTGAACTCTTAAAAGTATAATCTGACCAGATGGTAGGAAATACTTTAAAATAAACGTTCTTTGGAAAATTTGCTCTGTTTACACTTGCTCTCTCACAAACCCAGCCTGTCTGCACAGGTCTGACCTGTGGAGGTGCACGTTCTTAAACCAAACAATTCCTGAATGAGACCAGGTTATTCCCAGCTGTTCCTTCCACACAGCAGAAGTCAGCAGATCTCAGCCAAGAAAAACCAGCAGAGCCACCAAGTGCTGCTGGCTACTTCTGTTGGCTTCTGCACCAGGCTGCTGCACTCATGCATGGCTCAGCCGGTGCGGGTGCTGCCTTTGTGTCTTTTTGTGAGTGCCTGGCTGCATCGGCACTGTTGCTCCTATTCATGGTCTCCTGTTCATGGTCTCTCCAGTGACTCTGCTGGAAGGAGCTCGGCTCTGCCTTCCTGCGAGGATGATGACTTTTTACCAAGCCAAAGGCTGCTGGTGGGTCGTGCCTTCAGGTAAAGATGGATCTGGTTTAAGTTAGGCTCTGAGCTGTTCTGAAACAAAAAAAAATAAAGGAAGGGAAAAAAAAAGAAATATCTTATAAATTATTCCAGGGGACAGAAAATAACTGTTCTCAAGTCTCTTTTATTTCTTAATGCAACTTTTATTGTTGTTGTTAAAGGATGCATGAGGGTCCTGTTTTCTTGTACACAAGAGAACTGAACAACCAGAAACAGATTTGTTGCTTGTTTTTTACTGACTTTTCCAGAAGGCAGCACGCACAGCATGAGCTCTTGGCTTGGCAGTTGTGCAGCCGGCTTCATTTGCTGTTTGCTCTATCTTTTCTCTTTCTTGTTCCTTCTTTTTGTGGGCAGATGTGCAGGTGTAGCCTGTACTCAAACAGCCCCTCGCCAACTCCTACCACTGGGTATCTCATATTCCAAGCTGGTTCACCAACCCTGTTGTTTCAGGTGATAGTTTCTATGAAGTGAGTAAGTTTTCCAGTTTCAATGACATTTAAACCAACTGCTAAAATTCCTATAAGTGGTTCCTGAGTTTTGAGGAAAATGCAGTTCTCCAGTTTCACCAGTGGTGTTTAGAAGTTTATGGGTTCATTGCAGACCCGTAAAGCCAGGTTTCCCCAGCCCTTAAATGGCATGTAAACTATCAGGCTGTGTTTCCCATTCTACCACTCACCCTAGACAGTTTCTTTCCTGCTTTGAAGAGGATTTGCTGCTCTTCATATTTTCCATTATATGAGTTTGCAAAGTCTTCTGCCAGTGTTGAAGAATACATCAAATGCCTTTCCCACTTATTTTGGTTCTTATGGTTTGCATCTACTCCCTATAGACTTGCACAGGAGTCAGGAAAGGGAAGCCCACTGGCTTTGCTCTTAGGCTGTGTTGTGATGGGGAAGCCTCCCAGCTCCAGTAATCAATCACTTTGCTCTGAGAGCGGCTCAAACAGTAAGCAAAGATAAATGAGTTGTCCAGGCTGAGCTTGTCTTGGCTTTACAAGGGAAAATACTGCTAGAAGTTCTCTGCGTGTTGGCGGGCTGTGATGGGATGGTGCATTTATACTTTGCTTGTGGTAGCTTCAGTGCAGAAGTGGTCGGTTAGCACCGGTATTGCTCCTGCTGCTTGCTAGGCTCTGGTCATCCTTGTCTGTACTAAGACAAGCGTTTTTTTATGACAATGTGCTTCGTATCCACCTGTCCAAACTTTTTTTCCTGTTTTCTTGTTGCTGTCAGCTCAGCAGTGCTGTCATTTTCTGGGTACATGGTGTAATTAATGAAAATGTAATTTCCAGATTGTTTTCAAGGACTAGATGGAGAGTTTGAGAAATTACTTTAGTCAATGTCTAAGAATTTTTTTTCTTTAATTACAAAAAACTATCATCCGAGTTGCTTGATTTGGGGATATACCTGGAGGGATGTTTAGCTGTGCTTATGTTTGTAAGGACAGCCAGGCTTTTATTAAAGACTCTTAATAAAGACGCGAATCTTGAGTTCGTGTACCACCAACCAGGGCAGCTGAGTGCATAGTGCAGGGCTGGCTGACTCTTCCTCAAACTGTGATAGGACTGATAGTGCCCATCTCCTTCCTTCATGTCCTAAGGAGGATGGTTTCCTTGTGATTGTCTTGAGAGGCTGTGGATGATTGTGCTGCAGAGCTGGAGGGCAGAAGGACATTCTGTGACTTGGCCTGGAGACCTCTCTGGTTCTCCTCACTGCCCCTCAGAGCTGGTGGGGTTGGGCAGAGGTGTTGGCTGGGGTATAGGTACTTTATTAGACCTGTTACTTCTTTCACTGGAGTAATAACTCTGCTTTATGGGAGACCCTGAGTGACTCCATAAGGAGCACAGTGATTGGTTTTAGGCACCTTTGCTCCCCAGGACATTGCTATCCCAAACACTGACTCAGAGTGTCCAGGTAAAGGCTCCAACGAGGCATGATGGACATCCTACAAAATGGCCTTTGTGCTCTTTCAGGGTTATCTTCTACCACCTTCCTCCTGATACATATTCCCAAGTGTCTGTGCTGAGCCTTATTTGCTATATACTTTAACATTGTTTTTTTTTCTGCAAAACGGAAATGTGAAAGACTCTTGGGCAGCAAAGGCTCCTCTTTGCCTCCTTTCTGCCTAAGTGATATTAGCCTGTTTCTCCGCACTGATTGTTCCCCCAGGCCCTACAGCAGCACTACTTTGCAGTAAGGCTCCCTGCAGAGCTCGTGTCTTACAGCTTGACCAAGGGAGTGGGTGGCTTTTCTTCAGGGGGGTGTCATGATCCATGCATCTATGCTGCCACTTTCATCAGGGAACACTGCAGGCTCTGCCTCTGCACACTGGACAAGTTTATGTTTTGATTTAGGGTTGTTTATTTGAGAGGGTGGATGTTTGAAAACAACGAAGTTACTGTTCGCTTCAGCATTTTTTCTGAACATTGAGAATGTTTTATTCCCAACGATCTGCGGGTGCCTTTTGGATGGGTGAGATGCAGGCAAAGCTTAGCATGTGCATGTGTATGTGTCTCCTGTGATATACGGGGCTTCCACGCTGCAGCTGCCATTAGTGTTAATGGGCTAAAACCCTTCACATCAAGCTGAGAATATACTCCCGCTAATTGTGTACCAGCCATCCCCTGGGACCTTTGTGAGAATGATGCGCCTGAGGAGAGGTGCTTTCAGTGATACAATGCCTTGAGATAAATAAATAAGGTGCTAAAGTTAGATGCTGGTCCAGGAAGGCTGATTCAGTGCCAGCATTATAACACTGGGAAATCAGATAACAGCGATGCCAACCTTTATCCTCTTGGTCCTGGCCTAGTCCACTGCTGCACGGTACCATCTTCTGAGCCATACATCACCACTCAGCCTCACTTTGTTGATGTATGATGCCTATAGATCCTTATAGTGGGAGTGCACTCTGATGTATTGCGTCAATACATCATGGGCAGGGTTCACCCGGGTGATGTATTAGTGCCCTGAGAATGTATTACTCAAATGCTGGTATTGTTCAGGGATAAAGCCAAGCCAAGCAGTGGATTCAATTTAATTACAGTGCAAATGATAGCCTGGCGCCAGGAGCACTTTGGTGCTGGGATGCTGGCACCCTGTGGAAATATGAGCTGTGGCTCTGGTGCCGTTGACTCACATCACAGTGTACCATGAGAAGGTGCACCATATTTTAAAGGAATGGTCATTTTTCAGATATAGGAGGACAATTCTAAGAAGTCTGCAGAAAGCTCCTGAGGAGGCAGTGCTGGCAGACAATGGTGCAGAGAGGTTGCTTCTACCTGCCTGGGAGCTGTGAACTGTCGTGGTGTGAGAAGGTGGCTCAGCGTTTTGGGACGTGTGAGACAAGGAGATTTATTTTTGGCCATCTGTGAAAATGAAAATTGCTGGACCCCTCTGAGCAGTGAGCAGTGTGAAGTACACATTGACAAAATGCTGTCTTCCCATCAAGGAGACGGGCTTTGAATCCGTCCTCTTATGCAAAAGTTTTGTGTTGTTGTTGGTAGGATGTTTTGATGGCAGATTTGAAGAGAAGATTCTGTAGTTTTCTTGGGCTTTCTTACATAGTTGTCATCAAAAACTTAAGGAGAAAACACCTAGATCATTAAGACACCCTTGACTATCATTGGTGAGAAACTTCCAAGTGTTATTGTCCAATGAAAGACATCTGTAAGGAATCCAAAAAAGAGAAAGTAATTCCTGGGACAATCTACCTTGGATGCTTGTCTCTGCTTAACTCTCTCTTCTTCTTTGCTTCCCTTTTCCACATCTCCTTCTGTTGCTCAGTATGAAAAAAAATATAGACCAACATTAATTTAAAATTCACTTTGCTTCCAAATAAGCCCCTGTAAGATTGTCTCATTTCAGGGATTTTTTTTAATAAGGAAAAGACTTGCATGTATATTATCTTTTATCAAAGGATGACATGCCTTAAACCATTTGCTTTTTGTATCATCCTTGACTGTAACAGGAGGTCCCCTGGGAACACACAGACACTTGAGAATTAAGGTGAAATTTCAGAAATGATCTGTTTAGTGCATCATGTCTATTATGTTCTTCTGAAGGCTCAAAATATGTTATTTTAACTGCAGCAAGATAGAATGCGTTATTTTTGATAAGATAGATAAGATTCTTCTTCCACTAAAGTCAAGAGTATCTCTGTGTAGTCAGGATTCAACACGGTCTCTTCCAGAATAGTTTCTGTTGATTGATTATTAAAGGTAGTTGATTATTCTTTTAGAGAAGTGTTTACATTGAGCCAGGGGTAGGAAAGTGGCAGTGATACTTGGCTCATTTTCAGTGTCTTGTATCTATAAACCTGAGTGTTTCCCAAGCAAGGTAAATACAGATTTTCAGATGAGAATTTGTAGCACAAACAGATGAAGTGAATTATGGGAGGTCACGCAGCGACCTGGTGTCAGAGCTTGGAAGAGAAACCTATTGGTCTGACTCACTCTTCCTTTGACATCCCTGCCATTATTTCAGTGTATTACTATCTTGACTTATTTGCTCCATTGTTTTAAACCAGGTCTTCTCCCACCCATTGTTCATGTCTCTGAGGCTGTAATTTTTGGTGGTCCTATAATGGAGAAGATGATTTTTCCCTTTTCCCCTTTTTTTGCCATCAATTTCCCTGTCAATAACTCAGACATACTGATTACTCTTTCTTTTTGGGTGTGTGACGATGAAGCCTCCATCTGGTGGACACGAATGGTGGATGCTCCAAAGAAAATGGCTTTTTGTGCAGCAATACAAAACTCCTTGACTATCTTATCCCATCATAGCCATGCCAGCAAGTTGTTACTTAAAATGCAAGAGATAAGTGGAGTGGTTTGGGACAATGGAGACTCACGCTGCACCCCTCAGATCCTTAGCTTGTAGCTTTTGGAGAACAGCACACAGTGCTACTGACTATGCCCCTTCAGGCCTCATCCTCCCTTTGGTGTCCCCAACTGTGTACGACCCTGGAAGCTGTTTGTTGCTTCAGTGCTGCTACATCACCTCCTTCTGTGGCTGGTTCATCCCCATGCCACCCCTCAGTGGAGTCTGTGGTTCATAGTGATCCTTATCATCTTGTGATAGCTGTTGTAAAAGTTTCTATAAATAGAATTTCCTCCTGCCCAAGTCTTATTGCTAGCTCAGCTGCTTTATTTTTACCAGAAAGGCGTGTTGATGCTAAGCAGATTTTTTTTTTTAAATCTCTATTAAATATAAAAAATTGCTGTGTCTGAGTAAAAAAGGGAAAGGTGCCCCTTAGATATTTTTAAAGCATACAAAAATAGTCTCAAGTCTGTGACAAAGCTTATTGAGCTGGACTAGTTGCGGACAGCAATTCTATGATGGAAAAGATCACGTCTCCTAGTATTTCTGGCTTGGATATGCAAGATAGGAGACCAGTTGAACAAAGACCTCTAAAAGGAATTAACTGAGGGCTGCTCTTTAGAAGGCTCGATAGCAGTGTTGCTGAAATAGTTCTGCTGGTGATTTCATCTATGTTTTCCTTTCTGGGCTTGCAACTGCCCTTGAGGTTGGGATCCTATTTCTGCAAGCGAGTCTTTGTTGGAGACCTGCAGCCCCACTGCGAGAGCCTCTGTTGTGCAGCAACGGGGCAATGAGACAAGGCATGGAATTTGCCGTCTGGTATTTCTCACTATAAAGAGAGGCGAAGGAGGATTGTTAATTTTGCCTTGTATGCACAACCAATACTGGCCTTGAAAAAAAAAGGAAAACTTGCTTATTGTTTCTGCTGCTGCACCCCTGTAACCTCTGGGTCAGAGCACTACTATATATGCAGTTGATTCAGCCTCCAGCACAACTAAGGAGGCAGAAAATCTAAGGGGGAAGAAGCAGATGGGGATGGGACTCTCCAAGGAGATGTTTTTTACAAGTTTCCCCTCACTTTTTCTTCCCCCCTGTAGTGGAGGCTTTTGTCTGTTTACTCATGGCAAGTGCCAAGTCAAGTGTTTGTGTGTTCGTGCCTAGTGAGAGGGGAATGGTCTCTAGAGAACTTCTCAAAATTATAAATGATAAACTGATTATTATTAAAATTGAAAAGCAGTCACCAATTGACTGTTGAACAGCTTATATGGAGAGGAAAACATGCAGTATAGAACAGGGACATCTTCCATTGTTTGCATTTATAAAAAAATATAACCCAGTTTCTACCCCAAAGTGACTGATCAGCTATGCTAAACCAGCCTGCATTTCTGTTCAGGTTTAGTGCTTATCACAGGTGAGTTTCTGCTCATACGGATGTAAGGTTTTTTCAGAGAGACAATAGGCAGTTCTGCCCTCCCATGCAGCAAGGCAGAGAGTTTGGTCTCTCTTGGACTCCATCACCTCCCCAGGCAGAAAAGGAGTTGGGCAGTAGATTGAGATTTGAGGCTCAGTTCTTGTTTCTCCTGTAAATATTCTGCATATCTTCAAGAAAATGGATTTATTACTCTTAGCCTTGATTTCCTCCCTGGCACAATTGGGGAAAATGCTTCCTTTGTGGCTCAATTATTTATATAGGCATCTCTTTCACGATGGATGTTCTTCCTATCTGTTTTGTACTGTGCTTGGTGTGATGAGGTCTCATTCCTTCCTTGGCACTCTAAGAGCAGTTTATGTTTCGGCAATCCTCATAGCCTTTAAATAAAATTTCTGGAGGCAAACCTAACCTGCTTGAGGTGCGGGTGCTTTAGATAGAATTAGAATGTAAAGCTTGCCTGGGTTTGGTAGCTGTCCTCTGTCCATCGCTGTCAACATGCACCAGTGACTGTCAGGATGAATGATGGATTAACAAACACGTGATGATTTAGTCCCTCTCCAGGAACAAGCAATACTGCCTGAATGACGTGCATTCCAGAAATGCAGAGAAGAGGGATGTGTGGCGTTGTCTTACTCAATAACAGGATCTGGCAACTGGAGGAAGCAATGTTTTTCACCCATCACAATATGCTCATATACGTGGACCCTAGAAAATACAGAGCAGAGACATGGGGTTCTGACTGAATTTGGTTTGTTGGTTTTTTTAATCCAAGGGTGTGATCTGGCAGCACAAAAATTCCAAGCTAAAAGGCTTCTTGCTTTGTTTTTTTTTTCCCAAAATGATGTTAGTGAGGGACTGGCTGAGTTCACTGGACTCCATGAGGTACTTTTGTTTATGGATGAAGCCATGCAGATGGGGATCAAAGGTTGTGCAAAGCTGCTGTAGAGCACGCTGGGGCTGAGAGAGGTCGGGCACCAGAGATTAATTTCTTGGCTGGTTAGAGCCAAGGTTTAATAGCAGACTTGGAAAGGACAGTGATTGAGTTTACTGCTAGCAGAACCTATAGTTCAGGTCAAGTAAAAAGAAGGAGCTAAGGGGCTCTGTGTGTTGGTTGCAGGAGAAAGTCTAATGGCTTAACAATATGTGGCCTCAACAAGACTTATTAGAGCTGCTGCCACTACGAGCTCTGGCTGCTGTGCTGGGGCAGGGGGTAGAGAGAGGAGACGAACCCCTCACATTTGGTGCATCACCTTTAGAAAACCAGGTGTTTCTAGGGCTAGGCTAATGCTCACAGCAAGGCAAAGCAAACACACAAAGGAAGCCTTGTTAATTCTGAAAGTGAAAAAGGAAAAAAAGAAACCATCAGTGTTTTCTAAAAAGGGAAAACGGTGTATTTGAGGTGCAAAGGGGGGATGTATTTTCTTCTTGGTGTTCTGAATACCATACTTTGACAAACCCATGTAGATATCAAAGTTCCCAGGATCGGTGCTAGATGCCCTGTTTTGGCTAAATTAAGAACTGATTCTGAAGCTGAGGTTAAGCTGTATTCTGTACTCCATCTTTTCATGCTACTATTCCATTACAGTTCAGTTTCAAAGTTTTCAGTGTGTTTTATATTTTTACAATTGTTTCCTTTATTGATGTAAGCTCTTTGATTTTATCTAAGTACCCCATGATTTTCTTCTCCCTGATTTCAGAAATGCGTTGGATTTTGTTTTTGCTTTCAGAGCTTGTACGACAAAAATACGGGGAGGAAAATTTGTTTTCACTTTTTATTTTGAATGAGGTTCTGTGTTGTTGTAAATATGTAACAACTCATGGTAAGGTATTT
>WAAB01005345.1:0-27452 GCA_013389865.1 Piaya cayana
TTTTTTTTTCCTTCTAGTAGAAGAAAGGAAAGAAGTAAGTAGATAAAATAATGGTACCATAGTAGTAGTTTTAACATCTACATGGAGGAAATGTAGTTTGCTTTAAACACCTACCTTGATGATTCCTATCTGAGCTGCTGGAACATTCTCCGCGTTCAGGCTTTGTTATGGGAGAGTCAAAAATGTCACTTTTCTGACATTAGAACCCAGGCAACTAAAGATCAATTACCTGTGTACGTCTAATTGCTGGGGTCATAGTTAACTCTGTGCTTTAATTTTCCACCGAGTTGTTATTTCTGTCTCTCTCTCTCTTTTTATTTTTTTTTCCTTTTCTCCTTTAGCAATGACATTTGCATTCCTTTTAGCAAAATACCAAGGTTAAGCTAAAAATACTTCTGCCCATCAGTTTTAGATTAGGACTAGAGCAGGCACAGATTTACTGTAAGCAAGTATGTAATGATTGCTGCACATGCTGCCAGGAAAGTGCTACACTCCGAGAGCCGAGGAATTAGATTAATGGTTTTTAACATAATCTGAAGCTAGTTTTGATCACCAGGTGGTAACTGCTGTTAATATCTATGTGAATCCACCTTCATAGGGGACATTGAGATGAGGTCTTAGGCAGACATGGTTTGCAATGAGGGTGGGGAGGCCCTGGAACAGGTTACCCAGAGCAGGGGTGGCTGCCCCATCCCTGGAGGGGTTCAAGGGCAGATTGGATGGAGCTTGGAGCCCCTGATCCAGTGCAAGTGGTTGTAAATAATGACTTTTAAACAATCCACCAAAACCACCAAGTATCTCTGCAAACCTTGATTTGTGTGTGTTGCTTCAGGGGAGCGAGCTTGCACTCTCTGATTGCACTTGATTGCCTTCCCTCTTCTGGATGCTCCTGAGCTGCGTCTCATCCTGTCACCGCCTGTAACGTTGCTACCACAGCTCCACTCTTCTGAGTTATGAAAATTCAACATTTCATATTACACCTCAGTGAGCCTCTGCAGGCTCAACATTTACCTTACATATTTGTCACCTAGAGCTTGGTAACCTTGACTATTGAGGTTCTATTTCAAAAGGCTTGTAGGGTTAAAGAATCATAGAATAACCAGGTTGGAAGAGACCCACTGGATCATGGAGTCCAACCATTCCCATCAATCACTAACCCATGTCCCTCAGCACCTCATCCACCCGGCCCTTAAACCCCTCCAGGGAAGGTGACCCAATTCCCTCCTTGGGCAGCCTCTGACACTGCCCAATCACCCTTTCCATGAAATTTTTTTTTCTAATGTCCATCCTGACCCTCCTTTGGTGGAGCTTGAGGCCATTCCCTCTCGTCCTGTCCCCTGTCCCTTGGGAGAGGAAGGAATGCTAACAACTGACCAGCTACCTGGAAGGACTTGATCCCATGAAATAACTAGTTACCTGTGCCCAGTGTCGTTGCTTAGAATGCTTTGGTTCGGAAGGAACCTTAAAAATCATCCAGTTCCAGCTATTTCCAGCGGTGTGTTTGTTTATGATCATTAATAACATCTTGCAGGGATGTGGTGCACGTTGCTATCTTTAATGAGCTGATCTTCAGTCATTAGCCTTTTGCAGACCACTTATCATAGAATAGTATGGGTTGGAGGGGACCTTCATCTACTTCTGCCTGCAACCATAATATAAAATACGGCTGAAATAATTTGCAGTCAAAATTACCTCCTACAATATGTCGCAAGACAAGCTGATCTGTCAAACAGAGCTTTTAAAGAATTCCCCACTTCCTTTGGCTTTGAGGAAGGGAAGTCGTAAATTTGATTTCGGAACTTTTTAAACATTTACTTGTGGTTAAAAACAAAACAGATTGGTGTAGAGTTTTTGTGATGGGTTTTACATACACTTGTGTATGTGTGCTTCTTCCTTATGGAACGAGGAGTGGAGAAGATACATCATAAAATTAATATATGTTCTCAAACCTCCTTTCCTATAATAGAGGCACAAAATGTTGACCTGAAAAATAAAAGGCCCTGAAAAGCATCTACCAAGGAAAAAAGTTTTCTGTTCATTCAGGACCCTACATGTGGGTTTTCTCATTTACTGTCCCTAACAGCTGCCTTTATCTGTTAGCTAATTACCTGGTGACATTTAATTGAAAGCTAAAAAGAGCCTAAGGGGCTAAAAATAATCACCAACCAAAAGCGAACTCGCCACTTGTTCGAAACGAACGCTGAGCAGCAGCGTGGCTCCTAACATGCACTGGTGATAACAACGGGGAGGTGAAACCTCAGGAGGTGGCAAATACCTCTCTACCTTTCTGGGATCATCTGTTCTCATTGCAGTGCCTCGGGCTCAGTCATTTAAGGGCTGTGAGCATTCAGTAACTCGTCTCAGGCTTCCACTGGCTGCAGGAGATACTTTCATTAATCATGGACTTCAGTTTCTTGACTCTTTCTCTTGCTTATGGAGGGATGTCTTTATCAATGACCTCAATGAAGGCATTGAATGTACCCTTGGCAAGTTTGCAGATGACACTAAGCTGGATAGAAGGGTTGATGGACACTTCCAATATGGTTTCCAGGCTGGACTGCNGCAGAGAGTAATAGTTGGACTCAGTGATCTAAGAGGTCTTTTCCAACATAGTGATCCTATGATAACTTGGCAACTGGTAGAACTGGGGATGTTTTTCTATGTGTGTCGTGCCTTGTATTTACTAGGATTAATTCAGCACTTTCTCAATTCTTGCTTATGGAGGGAGCGTTTGGCATCCAGTAGAACTGGAGATGTTTCTCCATGTCCTTACCTTTGCTAAGCACTTTATGCCTTATATTTATTAATTCAAAGCACGCGCGCATCTTGCAGGATCAGAACTAAGTGCTGGATTCCGTGGGTTAGGCCCTTTATGAACATAAATCAAGGCAGCAGCCTCCACGGCTGGCAATTTAGCGACAACAATGGAAGGCAGATGGATACAAGCAAACAGAAAACCACAAGGGAGCAGTTGTGCGTCGGTGCTCGGCCTGATGGACAGTGGTCTCAGCCTGGCTGGCTCACAGAAGAGCGACTTGCACGCTTCCGTGTTTCCAAGGTCAAGGCCTCCTTTCTCAAAAGAACCTTTCACTCCCACTAGTCCCGCAAAGCCAACTCGGCTTTGAGAGCGAACCCCTCAAGGCTGTTCTTAGTTCATGCCTCTCTGACAAACAGCGTCAGCAGAGTTTTGTTCACCAAACCCTCTTATTTAATAACAATAGAGATGGGAAGACGGCTGCTCTGCTTGGGCAACGCTTGCTCTGACGGGGAGGATGTGATGCAACCGCCATCTGATTTGTGAGCTAAACCAAGGGGATCTGGAATTACTGGAAAAGAGTGAATATGAATGAGCCTGAACAGTGCCACTTGTCTGAGTGTAACCAGACTTCTCGTGCTGAGATCCCCCTTCCAGATTTCCATCTGGATGCACAGGGCATGAATAGATACGGAGCTGGGCAGGCAGGAAAGAGCTTTCCCGTTCTGTAAAATTTTTGAGATTTCACGCTTTTATTGTTTCACAACAGAATGGAACTGAGGTATTTTGAAGTATTTTATGGAAAAAAACTGAGAGAGATTCCAAAATAATAAAAATATCTCAGGGAGGTCACCTGTGATATAGAAAACACATGCCCCTCTTCTGCTTGGAATACATGAGGGACCTCAATGTCCTTCATTAACTGTTGTTTGTGGATGAGATCTTCCAGTTTCTCTGCAGGTTATGAGGATGGCTGGTATCTCAAACCCATTTCAGGCTGGGTCAGGCTCTCTCTGCTCATCAATCCAGATGGTTTTTACCATAGGCATTTTATAGAAGCCTCACACAAATCATCCCTTCCCTCCACCTCCCTTGGGATTAAATATTCCCAGAGTGTTATTAAGACCGATGTGTGTTTTCTTCTCTTTAAGAGAAGAGAAGTGTACAGCACATTCTCAGAAAGACCACTGAGGGCTTGTACACCCCGGTGCTCGGGCGCTGCCGTCACAACAGAGCCTGCAGGCTGTCCCCTCTCTCCCCCAGCGCGCATCTCGCAGCTGATGTCAGTGTCCACAAGCAAACCCTCATGCCCCAGCCCTCAGCCCAGGCTGGATGTGCAAGCACGCAAAGTAAACAAGAGCTTCTCTCCCTCCTCTGCGTCCCTTTCCCACCACCAACAACCAGCATTTACAAACGAGATGATTTGTAGCGACTTCAGTGGAACTTTAAAACAAGCATTTCCCTGGCAGGCTCGTTTGAAATACCAAGTGGTTTTATAATGGGAAAAAATTAACCGAGAGGTCTTAAATTTCGTCTCTGTTGTTGTTTATAATCATGGTTGACAGAAACGTCATCTTGTAATACTTTGCCCACTTATCTTGCCACATGGCTATTCATCCCAGAAGTGGGGTGGGAAGGAAAAGAGGCTTCTGTGATTATGTTTTGTAACTTCTTCCTCTTTTTTTTAAAAAAATTAGAGTCCAGAACCAAGCTGTGTGGCTTTAACTCAGCCCAAAGTTACCTCATGGCCAACAGAACCTTCGTTAATGCTCAGGGGTTCTATGTCTGTAATTAAAACATCCTTGGAGCTCCAAAAGGGAAGATGACAAATCCCACACATTTGGGACATAATAACAACCTGATCCAGCGGGATGTGTCCCAGCCCATGACAAGGGGTTGGAACTGGATGGGCTTTAAGTTCCCTTCCAACCCAATCTATCCCATGATTCTATGATAATAACATTGAATCAAGCCTCAGCCTTCATTTTATTTTGTTCAGTGTCTCATCTAGTATTAACGACCAGAGTACTAATTAGTGCCAGTGGAAGAAAAGAGCTTAAATGCTGACTTACCCGCAAAAAAAGTAGATTGAGATTTCCCAATCAAACTTAAGCCAAGCCAGTGAGTTCAAATCTGTCGCTGGAAAGTTTAGCTAAGTTAATTGGGAACTGCTTTGAAGTCTGTGTATGCAAACAAACTTATACATAATTATTTACCACCACACTATTTAGGAATTCACATGTGACAAAACACCGAGCTATTCAAAACACATTTATTCCACTTAATTGTTGGTTATAAATATCTCCTAGAGTTCCCAGGAGAAATAAAGTCCCTATCACAGATACATAACCAGATAATCATAGAACAGTTTGAGTTGGAAGGGACCTTAGAGATCATCTAGTTCCAACCCCACTGCGATGGGTAGGGACACCTCCCACTGGATCAGGGGCTCCAAGCCCCATCCAACCTGGCCTTGAGCCCCTCCAGGGATGGGGCAGCCACCACTTCCCTGGGCAACCTGTTCCAGGGCTTCTCCACCCTCATTGTGAAAGGATTTCCTCCTAATATCTAGTTTATATATTCCCCTCTCCAGTTTATAGCCATTCCCCTTATTCTTATCACTAGAAGCCTTTGTGAACAGTCCCTCCCCAGGTTTCTTGTAGCCCCTTCAAGTACTGGAAAGTCACTAGAAGGTCTTCTCAGAGACCTCTTCTATGTTCCTGTGTGTTGGCACCATCCAGGGAAAGAAATACCTAAATTTTATTTGCCCATTCCTAAGACTGAAAAAGGGAACTGAAATAGCTACTAGTACAAGACCTTTTCTTCAGGAAAAGAAACAGCTCAGCTTTGTTTTTCCAAAGATTTCCAAACGATATCTTACTGGGAAGGGACAGCTCTGTTTTAATAGGTTCATTGTTTCTTTCTTTTCTGCCTCTCTGTTCTTAGAATCACAGAATCACCAGGTTGGAAGAGACCCATCAGATCATAGAGTTCAACCATTCCCATCAATCTCTAACCCATGTCCCTCAGCNGAAATTTTTTTTCCTAATGTCCATCCTGACCCTCCCCCCTCCCCTGGTGGAGCCATTCCCTCTCGTCCTGTCCCCTGTCCCTTGGGAGAAGAGCCCAGCTCCCTCCTCTCCACAACCTCCTCTCAGGGAGTTGTAGAGAGCAATGAGCTCTCCCCTCAGCCTCCTCTTCTCCAGGATAAACACCCCCAGCTCTTGATGATAAAGGATAAATAGGGAGATCTGATGCCTGCACAGGTCATTCCTCTCAGAACGTCTCCGTTTCAGAGGGATGAGTTAATTTCTCTTTTCCCTTCCAATGCCATTTCGTACATCATATGACAAGACACATCTGCTCAGTGACTAATGTAAAGGGAATATCCCATGCGTGTCAGCGGCACAAGCCTGCCTCACACTCAACCTTTCTGGGGCTGGTTATGCAATAAAATAAATAGGGACAAATTCATCCCCGGGAAGAACTTTCAGGCAGCTTTGGAAGCAGCAATTTGGCCTGGAAAAAATCTCTACCATCAAAATAATAATGAGTGCCTGTTGCTGCTGACTGTCCCGGAGACAAGAATTCTCCATACGTTCAGAGCCAACTTCTCAAGTCCTCTTGCTTACATATGGAAAACCTTCAGCAGGGGAGTCTGCAAGACTAAATGCCTCGAGATTTAGCTTGCAGTGCATGCCAAGCCTTAAAAAGCAGCAGGAAGGACACGGATGGGACGCTTCACTCTTTGCTCAAGTGCTGAGCCCAAGAGATCCCACAGGGAAGGAGAAGGGTAGAGAAGAAGGGCTGTTGACTTCTCATAGTGGCTCAGGTGCCAATAAAACATCAGGCGTTTGCCTTCTGCAGTCCATCCGCTGGTTCTGCAGGACCTCCCTGTAGGCAGCTGAATGGCATTTGGTCTGTGCCATCTGGAGTTGTCAGTTTAATGATGTAGGGCTCAGGGAACAGTTTAATAACTAAATCTAACCAGTAGCACTAGCAGTCCTTGGAGCTTTGCAATACTTCGAAACGGTTATGCAATAAAGAGGGGAAGAAAACATATTGAAAAGGAGGATTTCATCAACTGGAGACTGGGGAATAAATCATGTACTGAAAGTAATATATCTGCTAGGCTTGGATGGACTTTGGGATTTGTTTTCTCTCTTTTTTTTTTAGCGTTCACAAATGAAAATTGCTGTCCGCAGCTTTATGTGGTGGATAACTCCATCGTGCTGTTAAAGGTTATGAACCAGTGGCACCACTGGAGCTCTGTTACTTCTACCAGCTGAAATGTTGGCCTTGTGTGTGTTTTTATGACCTTTTGCATTATTCTTGGTTGTTGGATGATGACAATATATTCCTTCCTTTGTGTAAGTGCCCGGCTATGTCTTTTGTTCTCCTTTTTTTGACAAATTGAAATTCAGAACGGGAGGAATCGCTGGCATAGCAGATCTCTTGGGATAAGGGAGGGGAGTGCTCCAGGGAGAGAGAACAGTTAAACAGGCTTAGCTCACAGCTGGGTAATCTGCACATGAATCACAGACGTTGAATGAGGACTTGGATCTATGCAGCCCATCTTCATCATCTCATCTTCTGTACCATTGGTGGCAGTGCCCCTCTGCTCTGCCCTTGGGAGACCTCACCTGGAGAACTGCATCCAATTCTGGAGTCCCGAGCACAGGAATGACATGGAGCTGCTAGAGTGAGTCTGGAGAAGGTCACGGAGAAGATCCAAGAGCTGGAGAACCTCCTGCACAAGGACAAGCTGAGAGAGTTGGGGTTGTTCAGCCTGGAGAAGTCTTAAGGGAGAGCTTAGAGCAGCTTCCAGTGCTGAAAGGGGCTCCAGGAAATCTGGGGAGGGGCTCTTCATCAGGAAGTGCAGGGGTAGGATGAGGGGAGAATGGTTTTAATCTGAAAGAGGGGAAAATGAGATGAGATCTCAGGAAGAAATTTTTTTCTGTGAGGGTGGGGAGGCCCTGGCCCAGGTTGCCCAGAGCAGTGGTGGCTGCCCCATCCCTTGGAGGGGTTGAAAGCCGGGTTGGATTTGGCTTTGAGCAACCTGCTCCAGTGGGAGGTGTCCCTGCTCATGGCAGGAGTCAGACCTGGATGATCTTCTAGGTCCCTCTCAACCCAAACCGTTCCATGATTCTGTCACTCTATGATTCTAAAGCACAAGCATTCTGGGAACTCCATGCACACTGGGGCGGTTTTGCTGGTGATAATGGCAAAAGCTTAGGTCGGTTATTTGGTCCTAGGAGAGTTTTGAGCTGTAGAAGTTCTTTCCTCTTCTAAAGACGAGATTAAAAGCTGAGTATCGAATAATACGCTCATTACTTTGCTCAAGCAGTTTTGGAATGTCTGTGTCTTCTCTTCCTATAGGTGACATGTAACATTTTAATCTGGGGGTTATTTCAACACCCAGCCCACACGCCCCATTAGAGCTCTTGCATATGATGACATTTAAATATATTTTGTTGTAAATCATGGCCTGCTCTTCTGGACTTGTTTGGAAAGGGGATATTGACCCTGGATGACCATTTCCCCTTAGATGTTTTATTTTAAACAAGCTTTTTTGAGCAGCCTGCAATCCTCTCTAACTGCAATCAGCCGCAAGATGTAGATGAAGCAACTCCACCATTCCCGTGTTAGCCTTCGATTGAAGCCGTAGCTGTGTTTCTACTGACTGTCACTGTGAATTTGTCCTGGTTAGCCACTGCTTGGAAGCACGCAGGCAGCCTTTACCGCGTCAGTGGAAAGATGAGGGTAATATTGTGAATGGCAAGGCTCCAGTTCTTCATAACTGAAGCCGTGGGATGATTGCCTTTTGTTTAAATGTCAGAGGATCATAGATGTCAGAGACGAGAAAAGGCCTTTTAGATCATCGAATCTGCATCGCGGCGTGGAAGTCGAAGAGAACTGAGGCAGGAGGACCAGCCTGTGAGCATCAACGTGTGAACTAGCAGCTCTGACTGATGTCCCAACCAACCCAGTGGATGCAGGGGCACATGGCATGAAGTGTTTGTTCACTGAAGAATTTCACTGAGCAACACATATGGCCATATTTTATTTCTTCATGGTTAAAGGAATATGAACTATGTCGAGAATTAACAAAGAAGTTCTGTTGGCCAAGCTAAGCAAAGTTCTTTAAAGTATAGGCAGTGAACCATAACCTGGGTATAAAATATTTCTCAATACCTTTTCATAATACAGGCAACTGTGTTCTGATCGATTTGGTGCTACTGCTCATGAAGGAAAGAATTCTTTTTGGTACAAATGAACAGATCTTTACTGGTAAAAACAGATCATCCACATCTACCAGCTAAGAATCAAAGAACGGTTTGGATTGGAGGGGACCTTAAAGATCATACGGATCCAACCAAGACACCTCCCACTGGATCTGGGGCTCCAAACCCCATCCAACCTGGCCTTGAACCCCTCCAGGGATGGGGCAGCCACCCCTGCTCTGGGCAGCCTGGGCCAGGGCCTCCCCACCCTCATCATGAAGAATTTCTTCCTATTATCTAACCTAAATCTCACTCTTTCAGTTTAAAGACCTTGCCCTATCACAACAGGCCCTTGCCAAAAGCTCTCTCTCCAGTTTTCCTACAGGCTGTCTTTAAGCACTGGAAGCTGCTCTGAGGTCTCCTCAGAGCCTTCTCTTCTCCAGGCTGAACAGCCTCAACTCTCTCAGGCTGCCTCTGTAGAAGAGATGCTCCAGCCCTTGGATCATCTTCATGGTCTTCTCTGGACTCACTCCAACGGATCCATGTCCTTCTTACATTGGGGTCCCTAGAACTGAATGCAGGACTCCAAGGAGGTCTCATGAGAGTGGAGTAGAGTAGCAGAGTCCCCTCCCTTGACCTGTTGGCCATGCTGATGTGATCCATCCAGGATTTCTTTATTTCTGGTACTGTTACGTAACCATTACCCCTCTTTCCTTAATCAAAACCCAAACCACATCTGTGCCCTTATCTTCCTGGGTGTCGTTCAAGCACAAGGTGGTTGAAGAATTTGCCAGGTTGTGAGGTTTGCTTTTCTTCCCCCAAATTCAGACCTAAAGGAGCAGTGTGAAGTTGCAAAGTTTTTCTGCCCCTATTTCAGAGATAGTAAAAAACAAACACAGGAGAGTTTCGTTGCCTCAGTTTGTGAATTTTTGGCAGAGCAGAAAAGAAAACTTTGTTTTCTGACCCTTCGTTTACCCACCAGATTAGCCTCTCTCTTTTTTAATCTACATTTACTGTATTCTGTTTCTTTTTATCCTTTTATTTTTTTCCCCATGGGTTAAATCTAGTTTGGTGGGTTGGTTTTGGTTGGGTTTTTTGGTGTTTTTTTTTTTCTCATTTTGTGTGTTTTGAAAATGTGCTTTGGCCGGAGTTGTGATTTTTTGGTTGCTAATCCACTTATTTTGTGGTTTAGAAAATATCTCACATAACAACTTGGACACGATGTTGACTGCCATTGTTGGCCGCTCGAGTGGCATGAGGAACACGCAAGGAAACGCGTCCTTTCATCTTTAACCCCCGCTCCCCAAGTGAAAAGTGATCCACTTACTACCACGTGCAGGCGTCTTGAGTTGGAGGGGAGCTGCAAAGTTCATATATGAAGTATTCACAGGTTTGTGAGTTTGACATATTTAGAATGGTTTGGGATGTAAGGGACCTTAAAGACAACCCAGTTTGACCCCTGCCATGGGCAGGGACACCTCCCACTGGATCAGGGGCTCCAAGCCCCATCCAACCTGACCTTGAGCCCCTCCAGGGATGGGGCAGCCACCCCTGCTCTGGGCAACCTGTTCCAGGGCCTCCTCACCCTCACAGCAAAACATTTCTGCCTAAAATCTCATCTCGATCTCCCCTCTTTCAGATTAAAACCATTCCCTCTAGTGCTCTCCCTGCCCTCCCTGATCCAGAGCCCCTCTCCAGCTTTCCTGGAGCCCCTTTTCAGCACTGGAAGCTGCACTAAGGTCTCCCTGGAGCCTTCTCTTCTCCAGGCTGAACAACCCCAACTCTTTCAGCCTGTCCTCATAGCAGAGGTTCTGCAAACCTCTCATCATCTCCGTGGCCTCCTTTGCACCCGTTCCAGCAGCTCCATACCCTTCTTACACTGGAGATTCAAGAACAGCATCCAGGTGGGGTCTCACGAGAGTGGAGTAGAGGGAACAATCACAACATATGCACATTGTTAGGTCTTCGCCTGTATTTCAGTTCATATCTCCATCTTCAGGGTCAAACATAGAGAAATTCACTTTTTAAACTGTTCCTGTATATCTGTTTGCCTGTTGTCTGCATTTCCATACACTGTAGCTGCCACATAGCTCAAATATTGCTTAGATAAAAGCTCACTTTTCCTTTCTTTTCTGGAAACTCGTGAACTGATGCAAGCATTTTTGTCATAACCCGGAGGTTAAGACAACATGGCTTTTTCTCAAGGATAAGGATCAGAAGCTGAACAAGTAGCAGCTGTCTCTCAGTAAAATGCAGACGATGGCTGTAGGATGTTCGAGGATGTCGAGTTGCATTGGAAATAACAAATTTATTTGCATATGTTTGTTTGTGCTTGTGGCTACCAGCATAAAGTTTGCACTGGAGATGAAGGCTAAGACCTTAAAGATGAGATACATCATATAGCTGGAGTAAGCTGGTTGTATCTCTTTACAGGATGGTTTGTAGGTTCCAGTCTAGATCTTGGCTCCCTCATGCTAGGCACTGCATAAACAATTTGTGAAAGCCTGACTCTTCTCCAAGGAGCCTAAATAGGCCAAGGAAAGAGTTTGACAGAGGAATAATTATTAGTTCCTTTCCACAAATAGAAAACCAGGCAGAAGGTGAGGAAGTGATTTGCCAAAAAAAAACATCTTGGAAGTGTTCAAGGCCAGGTTGGATGGGGCTTGGAGCAACCTGATCCAGTGGGATGTGTCCGAGTCCGTGACGGGGTGGAACTGGATGGGCTTTAAGGTTACTACCAACTCAAAGCGTTCTATGATTCTGTGGCTTGGGTGACAACACAACTTCCCCCAAGTCTCAATCTCATGCTTTAAAGCTGGAGACCAGGGGAAATGGGTGCACGCACCTCAGTAAAATAGAAGTTTGGAGTCTCAAATGGGATTTTGGGCAACTCAGGTTATGGGCTTGGAGAGTAACAAAATTTGAGTGGGGACAGAATGCGTGGGATGCAGAAGCAGTGAGCTTTTCTCAGCCTAGTGGAAAAAAGGAAGCTCAGTTGTTACTAATGGCAGGGTCATTGTTGAATGTTGCCTGGATAAAGACCGTGGGACTCTAACCAAACTTTCGATCTGATGTCTGCATGGGCCACTACAAACTGTTCCATGGAAGGCAAGTGGTTATCTGGTACTAGACCTGCTGCCTCATCCCTGGAGGTGTTCAAGGCCAGGTTGGATGGGAACCTGGAGCAACCTGATCCAGTGAGAGGTGTCCCTTCCCATGGCTGAGAGGTTGGAACTGGATGATCTTTAAGTCCCCTTCCAGCCCAAACCATTCCATGATTCTATGATTGTGCTTCTGTGCCTGAGTGCAGGGTCTTACTCACTGGGGAGTTCTCTACTTAGGATTTTGATGGACCCTATTGGGTATCTTAAAATATGTTGGGTTAAATTCAGCACTGAGAGGGTCTGAGGTGTAACACAGCAACTGGAGGGACAAACTAGGTGAAGGCAAGTTAGCTCTTGAGCTGCAGAAAAACATTTCGTATTTCATACAGGAATTCAAATATCGCTGCTGACATCATCTATTTTTGAGGGATGTTGGGGAACAAAGGGGAGAATTAACTGGAAATGACTAAAGAGCCAGAGCATAGAAATTCTGACATGGAGCTGGATTACCAAACCACCATGAGATCCCCCCCTTTTTTTTTCCGTATAAATATCATTTGATGATGGAGACAGTGGAATTTTACAGTGGTTCATAAACTAGATTTTCAGGTTCAGTAACACTGCAGATCAGTAGTTGTTGTTTTCAGTTCCCAGGTTAATTTTATGGAATATTTTGTGTTGTGCCAAACTCTAATTAATTCCAAATGATTTCTGCTTTCCCTTACTTTTTCCCCTTCTTGTACGTTACTGTCTTACAAAGGAACTGAAGTCTCAATTTTCTCTAAGACCGGTAATTATATGCATAAGTGATGAGAAATCTCAAGCATTTTTCTGCAAACCAATTACAGACATTTAGGATAAGGATAACGCACTTCCTTAAAAATACGTTAAAAACTCATTTAAACAAAAGTAAATTAAATAACTTTGCTGAGCTACTTCTAAGGAGATATTTCAAGGTGCAGGGTTAGAGGACACAACAGCCTTTTTGGGTTTTTGCCTGGTATTTTCAGACTGATTTCTTATGGATATACCTTATGATGAGAGGAAATGGCCTCAAGTTGAACCAGGGGAGGTTGAGATTGGATATTGGAATAAACATCTCTATTGAAAGGGTGGTGAAGCATTGAACCAGGCTGCCCAGGGCAGGGGTGGAGTTTCCATCCCTGGAGGGGCTCAGAGAATGTGTTGATGCGGTGCTCGGGGACACGGTTTAGGAGGCACCTTGGGGTTGGGCTGATGGTTGGACTGGATGAGCTTAAAGATCTTTTCAACCTTAGTTGTTCGATGAATCAAGGAATTGTGATGTTTGCCCAGGGAAGTGGTGGCTGCCCCATCCCTGGAGGGGTTCAAGGGCAGGTTGGATGGGGCTTGGAGCCCCTGATCCAGTGGGAGGTGTCCCTGCTCGTGGCAGGGGTGGGACTGGATGATCTTTAAGGTCCCTTCCAACACAAACTATTCTGTGATTCTCTGCTATTCTGAATTTCTAGGCTCACAGACCTTCACTGAAGGGGGTTAAGGACTTTTGCTAGAGGAGACGCAGTGAGGTTTCTCTGCCTGTGTCCTTCTGTCTGTTTGCATTCCTCTCTTTATCATGCTAGTGATTTCCTTTGCTCGCCTCATTTCTAATAATGATAACATTGTAAAAGCTTGGCCTTTCAAGGACCGGGAGCCCTTTGAGTCATAGACCTGCTCTGCTGAATCAGAGCCCTTTTCTTCCTTTCCAGCGCTGTCTTCTTCCCATCCTGCCTCCCTGTCCAGGAGCCCTGCCAGGTCTCCAATGACAGCGTGAAGCCTTTCTTTAAAACAAGAGTTTAAAGGGACAAAGAGAAATCAGAAAGCGAAGGCTAGGAAAGCAAAGCATTGCTGCCTTTTTTATGTGCGGCTTCCCCCTTCCCCTTGGGAGCCAGGAGCGGAGTAACCCAAGTAAAGGCAGGAGCCTTTAATTCGAACAAGTTGCTGGCATGGCCGTGGGCCAAGGTCCCCCCTTGCGCCTCTCCCAGGCCCCCAGGAAAGAGCAAAGCGGGGGTGGGGGCTGAGTCAACAGCTCTCGGATGCACTTTCTCAGCAGTCAGCTGGGAAGCTCTTTCGGCTCAGCCTCTTTGAGTGGGCTTTGCGTGGCGTTTTATTGGTCTGTTTTGGATACCGGGCCCCAGTGTTTGCGTATCAAGTCATGAAACGGGAGGCGAGGGGGTAAAAGGGTTGGGGTGAAGGAGAGTGCAGACGCTGGGGCGGGCAGCGAGGAGCAAGTGTGCCTGAAAATAGGAGAGTGGAAACCTGGAGAGGGGAGAAAACAGTGGGGGAGGCGGAGAGACATCAAAGATGAACAGTGTAATGGAAGAACCAGAAAAGGAGGAGGGAAGAAAGAGGAGGAGAGACCAAAAGGTGCAGGGGCAGCTCTAAATGGCACAGGGCTGCAATGCTCGGGTTATCAGATGGGCCGATAGAGAGCCGAGGTGGAGCTGGGAGACCATCAAGCTATGTACACAGAGAAATCATGGAATCGTTTGGGTTGGAAGGGACTTTAAAATCCACTCACTTCCACCCCCGTCATGGGCAGGGACACCTCCCACTGGATCAGGGACTCCAAGCCCCATCCAACCTGCCCTTGAACCCCTCCAGGGATGGGGCAGCCACCCCTGCTCTGGGCAACCTGTTCCAGGGCCTCCCCACCCTCACAGAAAAACATTTCTGCCTCAGATCTCATCTCAATCTCCCCTCTTTCAGCTCAAAACCATTCCCTCTAGTGCTCTCCCTGCCCTCTCTGATCCAGAGCCCCGCCCCAGCTTTCCTGCAGCCCCTTTCAGCACTGGAAGATGCTCCAAGATCTCCCTGGAGCCTTTTCTTCTCCAGGCTGAACAACCCCAACTCTCTCAGCCTGGCCTCATACAGGAGGTTCTCCAGCCCTCAGATCAGCTTTTAAGCAGAGGTTGATAAAGAAGAGGAGGAAAAGAAGAAAGGGTGGAAGCAGCAAGGTGATGCAGTGATGGCAGCAGAAAACCCAGCACGGGTCTGTACAGAGGGATGGGCAGTGGACACAACATCAGGCCCAGAGCAGTTATAAACATCCTGCTTAGAAAGAGTTTTGCCTTTTTAGATATCTCAACCTGAAACTCGTCTAGCTCTCGTGTCTCCAAATAAAATGTCGCAATGGATGTTCAGCCTCTGCACATGCATTGTGCCAACCAGTATTTTGGTGAAACGTTTTTACAACTGCTCCTCTTCCCTTAAGTCACGTTTATTATTAGAACAAAACAGTGAGGTTTTCGATAGCCTTTTCACTCATCCTTTTAAACAGCTTCTTTAGTAACCCGAAGAAAATTCTCATAGACTCCCCGTTAGTAAGAGAGGGACAAGATTGCGGGGGGAGATTAACCAGGCACATTCTCACTGCTGTTTTTAGGGAATATGATCACTCACGATCGCACCTGATCGCTCAAACAGGACTAGAAAGCCACGAGCTGGGTTTTCATGAGATATTAAGCTGCTAAGCTTGGTTACCATCAACTTCATGTGCTTAATTTTTATTTGGACTGAATTAGCACCAGATTTTTTATTTCTTTATAACTCCTAGACAACGGAAAGTGTTTGCTTTTAAATCCATGGGTTTATCTGGGCATATAGAGCGTGACCAGGTAATCCTCTTTCACATCACACTGTGCAGGAACTCGAAAGAGTTTTGCCAGTGACTTCTCTCCAATAGAACCTGTTTTTCCATTGCTTCACGCTGTAGAGTCGTTAGTACCAATGAAAACTGCATTCTCATAATTGGAGTAGAAGTCATCTACGCTTCATGTTTGTAAGCCTAACAGCACATTTCCTGCCGGAGGTTAACAACAAGGCACGAACCTACCTGCTCCGAAATCGCACTTAGGCTGTTAGGTAGAAGAAATCAGAATTCATCACCATGAGCTGCTTTGCTTCCCAGTGAGAACCAGAAGCTCAATTAAGTTTGTGGTCATTGAGATGCCATCGGTCTCTAATCACATCCTGCTCTGACGCTGAATGGGTTTTGTTTTCCAGTTCGGGGAGCCGTGCACTCAAATCCCTGAGATTAGGCACGTTGGTTGTTTGCGTCCTTTGAATGTTTTGCGTAGAAATCTGCCTTTTCATGAAATAATAATAATGATAATGATAATAGCTGGATTTAGATTCTGCTTCCTGCAAGTAGTTTTCAAAGCGTTTGATATTGCATTTAAAGTCCATAAATCACTGTCAGAGACCTCGGCTCCTCAGGGCCACGGAGCACTAAGTGAGAAGGGGCAGCAAGAGCGACTTAGGTTAAGTACCTGGAAAAACAACCCAGCAATAAAGAAACGAAGTTTTCCAAAGAACTTAAACTTTCCAAAAGTTTACAAATAATTTCTTGCTTTTCAAGAGTGATTTCCAGCCCAAGGAGTTATGAGCAGGCACAACAAAAACTGCTCTTGGAAATGACAGGGGTGAAATATCTCCTGTCTTGGAAGAGGGTGCTGGGGGTTGACCTGAGGTCCTTTCTGACTTTGCTTCTATGAATATCCCCACTTGATACATGGGAAACAAAGGCAGAGAGCAGGGAAAGGCCATAACCTACGTCATGAAGCAGAATTGCCAGTAGAGCTTAGGTCTGTTCTCTGGGGGAACGAGCAAAGAGAAGGAAAACAACAATAACAAAAATTGAAAAGTAAATAACAGATTCATTANGACATTTACCTCCTAAGATCTCATCTCAATCTCCCCTCTTTCAGCTGAAAACCATTCCCACCATCCTTTCCCAGCCCTCCCTGCTCAAGAGCCCCTCCTCAGGTTTTCTTGTGGGTCCCCAGTGGATCAGAATACCTGTGTATAGCCAGAGCAATGCTTGTTGCTGGAGCATTTCACCTCTGCTTCCTTGATGGAGGATGTGTGGTGTTTTTGTAGTACCAGGTCGCATCAGCTTTAGGCAACTTGCACTGGGATAGCAGAAAAGAGCTGCCTAAACATAAAGAAATTGTTTGACCCATGCAATTTTTCCCCGAGCCAAGGAAATCTGCTTTATTCCTTGTGAATTTGGTGGCCGCTTTCAAAAAAAATAATGTAAAACACATAAACTGAGCGGCTGAGAAGCAGAAGATAATATCGGTCCTTGCATTGTTAGTGGTTTCCACTCATTTGAAAATAATTGCAGCCCAAGATAAAAACCGATGGCAACAGCAGTTTTGAGGTTACAGTCAGTGTCCTCCTCCAGTTTTAGCATCGTTTGGCATTCGAGAACTTGAAATTAAGGCAAGTGCTGCTGGTTTTGAACTGGGTTTCAGCCATCAATTGGTGAGATTCTCAGCCTCACCAGCACCAAGTACAGGGGGATGATCCATCCCCTGCTCCTGCTGGCCACACTGTTTTTGCTACAAACCAGGATGGATTTGATTTTAGTACCTGAGTACAATGCTAGTTGATGTTTAGGTGAAAGGAGATACATAGTCTGGTCTTCTAACATAGATCTGTTTTCAAATCAAGCTGAACTGCACCCTTATAACGCCCTAAACCCATGAAGTCCCGGCTTTAGGACTGGTAGAAAATGTTTTTTTGAAACTTTCTTCCCTCATTTTCTTGTAGGAACTTCAGTTTTCAAACTAAATTGAAACCATTCACGGAAAGCATGTTTGCCTCAATTTCTTCATATTTCCACCCGAAAACAGCAAATCCAGTTTTATCTGCAAACAAATGGCATCAACTTTTTTTTTTTTTTGTCAAAAAAGTAATAATCACGAACTGGAAAATAATCAGGTTTTGATGCAAAGTCACAATTTTCCATGGGAAAACCTCCAAATTCCATTTCAGGGCATGTCAACATTTTAGATGAATAAAACAGATACAGGCGAGCTTTAAACTAGCTCACTCTGGTACCAGTAAGAGGCTGGTACTGGTAGCGTGACCGCAGTGTGGACCACTCTGCCCGCTTCTCCAAGAGAAAACAGCACCAAGCAGACACTCCTATTAATACCACGTTCACAATGGCTCTGAGCCACCTTTTCCTGCACCTCTGGCCAATATCTTGAGAAAAATATTAATCATAGAACGCTTATGGTTGGAAAGAACATTTACAGGTCATCAAGTCCAACCCCTCTTGCAGGAGCAGGGACATCTTTAAGCAGATCAGGTTGTTCAGAGCCTCATCCAACCTGACCTTGAGTGTTTCCAGGGATGGGGCAGCCACTGTGCCCCTGGGCAGCCTGGGCTAGGACCTCACCAACCCTTCCAGGAAAATATTTCTTCCACAGATCTCATCTCAATCTCCCCTCTTGCAGGTGAAGACTGTTCCACCTCATCCTATCCCTGCCCTCCCCAGTCAAGAGCCCCTCCCCAGCTTTCCTGGAGCTTCTTTCCATACTGGAAGCTGCTCTAAGGTCTCCCTGGAGCCTTCTCTTCTCCAGGCTGAACAACCCCAACTCTCTGAGCCTGTCCTTGTACGGGAGGTGCTCCAGCCCTTGAAAGATCTTCATTGTCTCCTCTGGACTGAATCTAACAGGTCTGTCCTTCCCATGCTGAGGGGCCCAGGGCTGGATGCAGGGCTCCAAGTGAGGTGTCATGAGACAGGAGCAGAAGAGCAGAATCACCTCCCTTCACTTGCTAATGAACCTTGATAAAATTAGTTAGACATGGTTCATTCTATCTTCTGTACCAACTGTTATCTGGAGTTGTAGAAGAATCATAGAACAACCAGGTTGGAAGAGACCCACTGGATCATGGAGTCCAACCATTCCCATCAATCACTAACCCATGTCCCTCAGCACCTCGGCCACCTGTCCCTTAAGCCCCTCCAGGGAAGGGGACTCAACCCCCTCCCTGGGCAGAAGGAACGCTACCAGTGCAGAAACTTATGGGTTTTCACCCTAACAGGAGCTTTATTCTTCACCTGTGCTCTTGTCAACAGCTTCTTCAATAAAGAAGGTAATGCAGCAGGTAATGCCCATTGGCTTGACCTCCTCCGTACCTCAGAGCAGCCAGCACCTCTGTTTGGGTGAACGTGAACCTGCCAAACCTCATAGAGCATCAGGCAGGAAGCATGTGAAGAAAGCTGAGAACGGGGACCAAACCTCCGCCACCTCCCCTCGCTTTAACAACAAAGTGATGTTTTCTGCGGGCAGGAAATTGGATCTCAAGCTTTAGAAGCAGGACAGTCCGGAGAGCAATCGCCTCTCTCCTGGCCAGGCCTATGCCAGTAAGTGCTGGCATTAGGCACAAAGAGAAAAGGACAAGAGATTTTCCTATTGACCTTTGGAGGCTTTCAAAAGGCTCCCGTTGGTAACGCTGAAGGCAAGGTACGTTATTGTTCCAAAGAGAAGTTCCTGATGGATAATAGTGGTGTTTACTTAAGGAAACTGGGTAATCACAGAGGTTATATTTTATTGGATGCCATCCTTTTTAGCATCCTCGTACAGAGCCGACGTCAATGGGTGTCATTAACAATGCCTTGTAAAAGGATACAGCGGTTGCTAAGGAAACCTCTGTTGCACAGGAGCTAAACAAATAACAGCAAATTAAGCAGGGAGCAGAGGCCACCGAGGGCCTGATCCTGCCAATCTGTATCCACGGGGAGAGGCTTAGGCTGCAACACCGAGCTTTGCATTTCACCAGTTGTTCAACTCCTCACATGAGGGAAAAGGTTGGAGACGCAGGTTGTTAGTGAGAGGTTCCTCGAGCTTTTAGACACTCAGAAGATCGAAGGCAGCCTATGGTAGAAAGAGCTGTTTCTGGCCTCTGAATAGAACTCATTGTCATCTGAAAGCATCCATGTAATCTTTGTTGAGATACTAATTTCTCTGAGAGATGAGGTGATCCTGCCCCTCTATTCTTTTCTTCTGAAACCCCACCTGGAGGATTGTGTTCAGTTCTGGAATCCTCAGCATAGGAAGGTTATGGAGCTGTTAGAATGAGTCTAGAGGAGGCTACAAGGAAGATCCGAGGGCTGAAGCGCTTCCCATGCAAGGGCAGGTTGAGAGCATTGGGGTTGTCCAGCCTGGAGAAGGCCCCAGGGAGACCTTAGAGCAGCTTCCAGTGCTGAAAGGGGCTCCAGGAAAGCTGGGGAGGGACTCTGGATCAGGGAAGGCAGGGGGTAGGATGAGGAGTAACGGTTTCAAGCTGCAAGAGGGGAGATCAAGACAAGACAAAAGTCCCACCAGGTTTATCTTTGTCTCAATTTCACCCACCCAGAAGACTGTGACTGGACAGCAGGAAAGTGAACATCACAAAACAGATGAGGAAAAAAATAATGTTGGCTCACCTGCTTGGCTTGAGTTGGAATAAGATTGTGTCCCATGGGTTCAAAGAAGGGCGGGGGGGGGGCATGTCATCTTTTCTTGTTTGTCCTTTGCAAGGTGTTAATGCTGATTTTAAGGTCGCAGGGAAAAGAGCTCCGCATTTAGCAAAGCGGAAAACCAGCAGCTAAGCGTGGAGAATCGGAAACCTGATTTGAATAAGAGTAACCAGATTGTAGGAACTTTAAATAGAATGGCAACTAATGCAATTAAAATGGAAAGGTTCAAAGCACATTAAAGGGCATTAATATGCAATAAGGAAATTCTTAACTTGCTATATCTCCAAATACACAGCGCTGAAGGTGAAAGGAGCAGCGCCCATAAAAACTGTTCTTTTAAGAGGGCGTCGGGTTCAGCGCATGAGAAAGGTTCTGCTGCAAGAGGCTCCCATGGAAAGTTTGATTATTGCCGGACACGGAGCACGATAGAAGCTTGATAACGAGCACTAGGCGTGCTCCAACCATGGAGCAGATTCACGTGTGAGCCGAACAGCCCTTCATCTTGCACTGCGATGCACACGAGCAAAGTCCTTCAGCCTCTCAAGGTCTGCCAAGGCAGATAAATGTATAAATAGCGCAGCGAAAGGGCCGCGCTGGTTCAGGAGCCCAACTGCTCTCCTGAGCTCTCTCCTGTAACGCTTGGTACCAGCTGCTTTGGAAGAAAGCGTGTTCTGCAGCGAGAAGCTCTGAAATAACCTCCCTTCAGGGAATTTCCTTCCCAGACTCCCTCGTTAGATGTTAGCTTAAGTCCTTATAACAGATTATGCCCCTAAATATAGCTTCGTTGCAGCAGCAGATTGTTTTATTTTAGCAGTAGAAATGGAGATGACATTTTTTTGGACTGCGAAACAGCTTTTATAGCATCGCTATTCTAACATTTTTCAAAGCTCAAAAAAACCCTAAATGAAAAATTCCCATTACATGTTATCCTTTCTGCACTGAAAGGATTAAAACCAGTCAACACAAGCTCTCTAGGCCCTAATTAACTCTTTTTCTTGTAGCTTTAAATGAGGCATTTAAGCTCCCTGCATAAATATATATTTCATCTAATGGAACTGGAATTTTGCCATGGATATCACTCAAAGCAGGATTACACCTCTGGGCATCAAAGCAGCTGGGTGGATATAAACTTTGTGACTTAAACTCTGCAAAAAAATAGTAACAAATGCTGAGAACAGAAAAATAGGAGCCAGTAGGTGGCAAATTCTCCTATTGCTGCTTGGAGGTGTCCTAGTCATAGAATCATAGAACAGTTTGGGGTTGGAAGGGACTTTTAAGATCACCTAGTTCCACTTCCCTGTGACAGGCAGGGACACCTCTAGGTGAAAAAAAAGGGAATATTCTCAACTGGGACATGTAAATTATTTCATTAATCTTACGAGGTTTCTATTGAATCCTCAGCAGTGCTGGAAGACTTGCACAAACTCAGATCACTGCTCATCAGGTGGAAAAGAGGTTCATCAGGCTCAGGAGTTTTGAAGTGCAATGCAATCGTGTCTTGAATTAGCCCACTCCCTTCCAATGACCTTTTTTTGCCACATATTTTGGATATTAAGAAGAGCTGGATCTGGGGCAGAGCAGTTCATCCCTCAAGCCAGGAAGCTGAGATGCAGCCAATTCCGAGGAACTTTTTTTTTTTTTTGTTGGGTTTGTTTCTTTTTTTTTTTTTTTTTGTTTTTTTTTAGTTGGGTTCTTTCTTTTTTTTTTTTCGACTGTGTGTGTTGCCAAAAGATTAGAAATGACAATCATTAACAAGGACGAGAGCCAGGGTAGGACAGGGCTGCCTGCAATAACAGAGGGAGCCCCTCCATCAGTGCTGGAAACACTCCTTAAGGGTTCACGGAGGCCAAGGGGTTCTCAAACCTTTTCTTAGGGTGGATGATGTTTTAACAGTGAGATTCCCTGCTGAGAACATGATCCCACGGACCCCACCTCTCCTCTCACTGGAAAGAGAGAGCTTCAGGAGTTGCTTACATGGGAAGTGACGGTAATGGGAGAGAATTAAATGTAGCTTTAGTTGCCTTTAAATGATTTCACAGCTGGGTCTAAGGAGATGGGGCTGACCAATGGTTGTTCCACTGGGCTTAGGAGTTGTGCTGGCTCCCAAGCAACTGAGCCAATTGAAAAAAAATTATATATGGTGTCTGTGGGACCCCCAGATATGAGCACCAATTTGGGACTGTTATCTCCTTAAGGCCCCTTCAAGAAAGAGAGGGAGAACCAACCCCGCCACGCACCCAGGGAAGACGAAGGGTGATTTGAAGATGCCTTTGATGATGTTGACTTTGACATGAAAAAAGCCATGAAGTTGCAGTTTTCAGGGAAATCTGACGTCTTTGGTCAGCAAAGTATCTTCACATTTCATAGAATTGTAGAATGGTTTGGGTCAGAAAGGACCTTAAAGAGCATCTTCCCCCTGGATCAGGGGNTTAAAGAAAGAGAGGTAGAGCCAGCCCTGCCACGCACCCAGGGAAGACAAAGGGTGATTTGAAGATACCTTTGATGATTTTGACTTTGACATGAAAAAAAAGCCATGAAACTGCAGTTTTCAGGGAAACCTGACGTCTTTGTTCAGCAAAGTATCTTCACATTTCATAGAATCGTAGAATGGTTTGGGTCAGAATGGACCTTAAAGAGCATCTTCCCCCTGGATCAGGGGCTCCAAGCCCCATCCAACCTGACCTTGAACCCCTCCAGGGATGGGGCAGCCACCCCTGCTCTGGGCAACCTGGGCCAGGGCCTCCCCACCCTCACAGCAAAACATTTCTTCTCAAGATCTCCTCTCAGTCTCTCCTCTTTCAGCTGAAAACCATTCCCCATCATCCTATCCCTGCCCTCCCTGATCCAGAGCCCCTCTCCAGCTTTCCTGAAGCCCCTTTCATCACTGGAAGCTGCTCTAAGGTCTCCCTGCAGCCTTCTCTTCTCCAGGCTGAGCAACCCCAACTCTCTCAGCCTGTCCTCATACGGGAGGTGCTCCAGCCCTTGAATCATCTCCGTGGCCTCCTCTGGACGTGCTCCAACAGATCCGCGTCTTTCCTGTGTTGAGGTTTCTTTCATTTCTCTCTCAGAAATCCCAGCTCTGTCCATTCCTTCCGGTGGGGGTAATCGCAGAGCTTTATGTTGTGCTTAGGAGTTCAGAAATCTTTGTCCTTGCCTAAACTTTGCACTACAGACCTTGTTTATGAGCCGTCTGGAGAGGATCTTTGAATCAACGCAGCATTGTTCAATAAATAATAAAAGCCAGACACAACTAGGTTTCTTTTTATATGCAGCTTTTCCCACAGGAGATCATATATAAAAAATTCTGATGTGCAAGAACGCCGTTCCTTCCTCTATAGAATATAATTTAAACTCATCAAATTAATTACCACTTAGACATGCCATCACTTGATGTGATTTGTAACATCACACATTAAACATTAAGTCGCTTTGTCAGACAGGACCTTGTTGTGATTTAGATTCTTTTCTTATCATGCGGGAGGAAGCTGTAATTAATTTCTGTTGGTGTGAAACAGAAGTGCCTCTTTGCTTCATGTTTAATACAAAAGAATCAAAAAGGCCTTTCTGGCTCCCCTTCTTTGCATTGAGATTTGTCCCAGGTCTTTCATCATGATCTCAGTTTATTGGATGTCGTGCAAGAGCTAGAGTAAGATCATAGAATGATGAAGTAGTTTGGGTTGGAAGGGACCTTAAGGGTCATCCAGTGCCTCCCCTGCCATGGGCAGGGACACCTCCCACTGGATCAGGGGCTCCGAGACCCATCCAACCTGGCCTTGGACCCCTCCAGGGATGGGGCAGCCACCACTGCTCTGGGCAACCTGTTCCAGGGCCTCCCCACCCTCATAGTGAATAAATTACTCCTTATGTCCAGTCTGAATCTGCCCCTCTCCGATTTGTACCCATTGCCCCTTGTCTTATCACTCCAAGTCTTTATGAACAGCCCATCCTGCTTTCTTGTAGCCCCTTCAGGTACTGGAAGGTCGCTATAAGATCTCCTCGGAGCTTTCTCTTCTCTAAGATGAACACGACCAACTCTCAGCCCGTCCTCATACGGGAGGTGTTCCAGCCCTCTGGTCATCTTTGTAGCCTCCTCTGAACCTGTTCCAATAGTTTCAAACCCTTCTTACATTGAGGATTCCAGAACTAGACCAAATACTCCAGATGAGATCTCACAAGAGAGGAATAGAGAGGCAGAATGTTCAGCCTGGAGAAGGCTCTGGGGAGACCTTAGAGCAGCTTCCAGTGCAGAAAGGGGCTCCAGGAAAGCTGGTGAGAGACTCTTGATGAGGGAGGGCAGGGATGGGATGAGGATGGGGATTTACAGTTCCTTATGACCCAAACCATTGTATTATTCTGTGTTTAACTGACCCATCTTCATTAAGTGTTTTGATATCCTCAGAGTTACACAGCAGCACCTCATTGACTTTTTTTTTCTCTAAGGAAAGCAGAGAAAGTGAAGAAAAGAGAGTGTGAAAGACAGCTCCAAAATGCAAAGAAAGGAGGTTCTTTGCAGAATGTTTTCTCAGGTGTAAGAAAGGGTAATGCTGTTCCTAGCCAAGGACATCAAAGGCAGGGACCCTCCTCCCCAGGCTGTTGGGATGGTTGGGTTTGGTTGCACTTGGCTCAGCAGCTGAGCGGTGACTCAGAGTGACAGGGAGCAGTGTTTTTCATGTGTGACCCGGAATGGGTAGGAGCCTTTGTTTGGGAACCTTTGCAACTCCCTGAGTGAGTTCATCCCAGTGAGGTCAGCGGATAAAACATCAAGAGACAGGTGAAGAAATCACCCTGACTTTTTAACACTTGTGTTTTTAAATACTTCCCTGCTTGGATTAGTCCTGTGCCTGTTCAGTTTGGTTCTCTTACCAGCAAGAGGATGCTGAACACAGTCAAATGCTCTTGTGCTGCTTAATCCAAGATCCTTTCCACCCATGGACATCCCCTATGGCTTGAGTCCTTCCCTCTTGGACCAGCATTTGAAAAGCAGCAACACCTGCAGCGTCCCTGGAGAAGGGACTGAGTGTCTGTGGTCCCCAGGTGTCTGTGGTCCCTGGGGGTCTGTGGTCCCCAGTCTCCTGCTGGTTTCACAGAGCCTTCCTACTTAAGAACATGGAATAAATAACAGCACATTGCTCAATAGTTAAACCCCACAAATGTATGTGGTTGGGAAGAGAATTTCTCTCCCATGTTCCAGATTGTTTGGTTTGTGCAGGAGGTTGTACGAGAGCTTCTCCATGAGCAGGGAAAAGAAAAGACATGGTAGACCTCCCTATCCCTACATCTCTTTTGCCTAAGGGACAGGGACTGAAGGCACTTGGAGGGAGATAAGGAATTTTTAAGCTCAGGGGCTGCGACTTGGAGCACTTTGAAGTCGCATGGGCTAATGAAGAGAACAGTTTGTCCTGGAAAATGGGAAGTCGGGGTGGGACCGCTGGCTCTCGATGACCTGTTGTGCAGCGCTGGCTAATTTGCCCATTGTCTTTCCCGTCTATTTAAATCTGAAGCTCTTGGGGGCACCATATGTATTTACACAATGGGGCCATCATTTCCATAGCGCTCGTGCTAATTATCCAACACAAATAATTAATGGATGGAACAAGTTCTGGCTCCCGGGTTGAGCTTCTAACCACCTGCCCTGCTTATGACTTCAGGCCAATATGATTGCAGCAGGGGGAACACAATACTGAGAATCAGAACCAGCAAAGCATCCAGCCTTTCCTGAATATAGAGGTTAAATATCCAGGAATCCTAAACCACATCAGCCCTTTCCTTCACCTGGGCTGCCGCATCTTCACAGAACTACTGAACGCAAACGGCAGAATCAAACCCCAAAGCCTTAATGCTGTTAACCACTGCAAGAATGAGAGCAACAGCAGCAAGCTCTTGGATCCCTGCCATCGCTTTATTACTTATTACTTATTTTTATATAGCCTTTGGCATGGCAAGGAGTCCTTCTTTAATTATAAACAGGAATGAAGAAGCCACAAGAGGAAATCATCCAGTATTGGAGCCGGATAACTGGTACTGCGCTGATTACACAGGGGCTCTTATCAAAGCTGACACAGTGCTGGGGCTGTGCAGATATTGTGCTGGAAGCCACAGGCTGTGCGTGGGAGAGAGCCTCGAAGCGGACGTAAGAGCAGTGTAATTCTGCTGAATTGAATTCTCCGTGGAGAAATTTTCTTGTTTCCTTTTGCTCTCTTCTCTCCCTCTCTCTCCGCCCCCCCCCCCCCAACCGCACGAAGGAAACAGGGGTTCAGTAAAGGCAAGTCCTGAGAGACGAAGAAATAAGATAAATGTGTAACCTTTTCACTTCTCCTTTCAACATGTGGAAGGGTGGGGAAGGAGAAACCTCGGTCTGACACAGAGATGAGCTACGGATAACGACAGTGGCTTGTGGAACCATGAGAAAACTCCTGAACGCTGTGTAAATCTCTCCCAAGAAGGGAGTAGCTACTGTTTGTTTATCTTGCCAAAGCCTTTCCAGTTTGCTGGAAGGACTCTCAGTCCCACCTCTGTAGGCTCTAAGAATCCTGCCTGTAGTAGTTTCAGCTTCTATCACTCTCCCTCAGCCTGTACTGTCCTCTGGGCTCAGCCTCGCCAAGGTGTCAGGCTGCTTTGAGCACGTCTGTGTGGCCTCAGGACAAGTTTGCCGGGGACTCAACAAGCTGTCATGAAAGGGCTTTTGGATTACAGGCCATAAATCTGATTTTTTAAAAATTCCTCCTCCACAACCAATCTGCTGTGAGACCAAAGCAAGGTTCCTTCTGCTCTTCGGGATGCCATTCTCCGATGGGTAGATGTGTCTCTGGGAAGGAAAACAACACAAGGCTCTACCTGTCCCCTTTCAACCCTGCTTTAGGTCAAGCTTCTTCTGGGCACTGTCATTGCTTGCTGTTTGGGTTGGAAGGGACCTTAAAGATCATCCAGTTCCAACCTTGCCATGGGCAGGGACACCTCCCACTGGATCAGGGGCTCCAAGCCCCATCCAACCTGGCCTTGGACCCCTCCAGGGATGGGGCAGCCACAGCTTCTCTGGGCAACCTGTTCCAGGGCCTCCCCACCCTCACAGCAAAACATTTCTGCCTAAGACCTCATCT
>WAAB01005346.1:0-32973 GCA_013389865.1 Piaya cayana
ATGGGACAGGCACAATTTCCCTGGATAGCCTTTTCCAGTGCCTCACCACTCTCATCATGAACAAATTCTTCCTTATGTCTAATCTAAGTCTTCCCTCTTCCAATTTAAACCATTCTCCCACATCCTATCACTACACGCCCTTGTAAAATCTCCTTCTGCAGCATTCTTGTAGGCCCCCTTCTTGGCTAATATAAGGTCTCCCCAGAGCCTTCTCTTCACCAGGCTAAACAACCCAGACTCTGCCTGTCCTCATAGCAGGCATGCTCCGATCCTCTGATCACCTTTGTAGTTCTCCTTTGAGCCCATTCCAACAGCTCCATATCCTTATGTTGGAGATTCCTGAACTGGACACAATACTCTAGGTGAAGTCTCATGAGAGCAGAGTAGACGGGCAGAATCATCTCCTCCAACCTGGTGGCCACACTTCTTTTGATGCAGCCCAGGATACGGTTGGTCTTCTGGGCTGTGAGCACACATTGCTATCTCATGTCAAAATTCTCATCAACCTAAGTCAACCCTAAGTCTTTCTCTGCAAGACTGCTCTCAATCACATCCCATCCTAAATTAAAACAAGATATTGCCCTGACCCAGGTGTAGGACCTTGAACTTGCCCTTGTTGAACCTTATGATAGGCATACAGGCTCACTTCCCCAGCTCGTCCAGGTCCTTCTGGATAGCAACTGCACTTGGTGTCATCTGCAAACTTGCTGAGGGTGCACTCGATCTCACTGTCTGTATCACTGATGAAAATATTAAACAGCATCAGGCCTAGTACAGACCCCCACGGAACACCACTTGTCAAGAATTTCCATCTGGACATAGAGCCATTGACTGCTACTCTCTGAATGCAGCCAGTCAGTCCAGGTTACATGCTTTCTCTGCAGGCAGAATTCTATATTCTGAAAAGATATAAAGCATGGCAATGTCAGCCTCGTACAAGACCTAAAGCACTGAATGCAGAGGAAATTATAATAGATTCCAGTCTTCTTTCCAGGAAACCTGCTGTATAATTAATAGTTTTCCACCTGTGTCAAAACTCCTATCATTCCATTCCTTTACTGACCTTTAGTTTGCCCTAAATAATCTTGTTTGCATTGTTTGACTTCAGATCTTGTTAGATTTTTCTCCTATGGGTTCTTAAAGTTTTCTATTTAAATGGTTTTGTCCAGACAAACAGAAAAACAAAAAAAATGCCCACAATAAAACAAAATCTGAACATTACATGATCACAAGATGCTTTATGTCTAGAGAACTTGATCACAGCAATAGTGATAAGCAAGAGACAACAGCCTTCATAATAAATTCATAACAGATAGACTGAGATTACAGAGGGCTCTTGAGATTTACAGAATAAAATTAAATCATACATGAGCTCTTGACTCACTCAGAAGCCTTTCACAGCTATCACAATTTAGTATCACGATTATTGTGACTGTGCCTATCATCACAACAAGGAAATAACACAATCTCCTATGAGTCATTAGAAATTAGTACCCTGAAGTGCGCAGAAAAGCCTTTTCTCTACCTTGCAGGCCCAAGAATTTACTATTACAGAATCTATTTAACATAAGTGTAGACACTGCAGTTTTAAAGCCAAACTTTTTCCTACATCAAGAGACTAAAGAAAGCTGTCAGTATGGTAGGTGAAATGGTACAATAGTACTTTTTCTTATTTTTGTGGGGAAGGACACATGATAAGCAGACACATCTAGATTTGGCAGGGTTTTCACACATAAACTTCTTTACTAGGTTGCCTTATGCTGACTGGATATGTAGATGATACATGGATTAGGCAGCAGACAGATCATCTATCTAAATGCCATCATGAAACAGCTGCCCTCTTCTTTTCTATCCTGTTAATGCTAATCTTCCAAATCTCCAGCAGTCACTGGTATTATTTCTAGAAAGACAATAATAAGAGCAATGGAGCCAACACAATGCTATGCAAAATGACATGTTACGTTAGAGGAGCACTTTGTTTTCATCCAAGGATTCAAAGTGTTGCAGGCAGCACATTTAGAACAAAACTCCTGGACTGAAACTTTGAGAGCTTCACAAATCACATTTTCTTTGCAAAGCACACAGCATTTTTGTTTTCTAACTGCCAAGCTGCTGATTTTAATGTAGAGTGGACCCTGTCAGTATGCTGGAATTAATGGTGTGGAGATGCTGTAAGTACCTAACAGGAAACAACATTCTCTCTCTGAAAATCATCTTTATTACCCGTATCTTCAATTTTTTGCTTCTGATGCAAAATCCCTGGTCCAAAGTAGTTTATAAGAATCTGAGGATATGTTATGAATTTACCTATCATTTATTCGTTATTATAGTTACAGTCACTGTCTGGAACTGAAATATCATGTGCAGGGGAAGGGGGGGCAGGACTTTTTTCCCTACAATCAGATTTGCTGAAGTTGTTGAACATTGTGTAAAGCCTTCTAATCCTTTCTGGTGCTGCTACCCAGCTGTGAGCCATTGCATCTCTGGAGTATGTATGCATATATTTTATGTTTGTGCCTTACCATGTCTTTTCTACTGAATTCTGTACACTGGAAGCCATCAAGATATCAGTGCAATCCCCTGTGTGGTTCACAAGACATAAAGAAGGAAAGGTGTTCTAATTAAGGAGTTATGCAACATGGGATCATCTGAACTTAAAACTTTTTGTGTCTGGATGCTTGTTATTGTAGACACATCAGCATTTCTATCCACAGCCACAAAAAGTTCAAACAGTTTTTGTAGAAAGACATCTATAAAATTATTGAGGATGTATTAGAAAATGATTTTGTTTTCTTTTTATGATAAAATTCAAACTACCTGAGATTTAAAATAACATGAGTTTATGTGAAGTCTTCATGTTAGCCCATCAGGTCTCTGGTGTGAACTACACATTTTCCTTTTGTTGATGCAACTGAATAATACGGTGTAGGGTTTGAAGGTGCCTGTGTAACGTGGAAAATGACCTGCCCTTGTTGTGAGCAGTTGCTGAGAAAAGAAAACTCCACTTTTCCAAGGCAGATATAGGCAGCCACTTGGTCAAATGTGTGTGTGGTTCCTATAAACTCGTGATGTGAAATGAGAATTCAAGGTTTTTATACTTCCATAGGTGCAGCTGGTTACAGCAGTTATCAGAGTTTAAGGCTTTCCATGTTCTATCCTCCAAGTATGATTTTACATGTTCACATCTTTAAAAGGCTGCTAACCTCTATTAAGCAGTTAGGAGTCCATTTAAAATGCATGTAAAATACATTTGCAATATAAAAAGTGACCAGATTAATTTTTCCTTCCACTGTTTGATATCAGTTTTTTAACATTCCTAACTTCTGCATTTAGGCCATTCAAACACGAGACATCCTTTGGCCTGGCAGCATTGTACAGGCACATACTTGAAAGTTGAAATTTGTTCTCTCTGCTAGAGGGTCAGGAGGGTGTACAGTACCACTTTCCCTTTCCTGCAGCAAACACCAGTGCATGGAATGTGATTTTTCTAAGAAGTAGTGAAGTCTCATCCCCATTTACCTGGAAGAAAAAGGTTTTGGATTTGTACACTGCACCAGGGACACAATTTGTCTCTGATACTTCAGGGCATGGGTGCAGTGCCTGGGCAGAAGGACCCATCATGGTCAGCACTGTCAGGCTCTAGAGAGATGTCCTAGGGTGGGTGCTGCAAGCGTGGTGCAAGGAGGAAGGAGTTCAGTACTACAAGTTGGTTTAGGTCCCCCTCCTCCCCTCTACCAGGTAACATCTGCTCTCACCTGAGCGGAGAGTCATTTCCACCATCTTCTCCACAGGGAGACACCTATGTGCAAACTGAGCTTGATCCGGCTCACTTGTGATGCCAGGCAGAAGTGACCACTGAAAGTATCGTGGCTGTAGGACATATTTTGCCTGCATTCTGAGCAAATTAGAAAATCACTATGTGGTGAACAAGTCATAAAGATAAATATGACCCCAAGCAATGTCACAATGATGTTCATTTCCTGTAGATCAAGAAATTATCTCACTGTAAAGTTAATAAATTCCTATTTTGGAAAAGCACTGAGCTGATCCCTCTGACAGCCAGCTGAGTGGACTTGAGTAATACTTATAGGAATTTATCTTTTTACACTTCATGACAGGAACTGAGGAAAGTCAGTCAAGAAAATTACTTCAGATCATTCTAGCGTCTGCTAAAACACTTACTCATTATACTGGCTGTTTCTTCTGTCCCACAAAATGAACAGATGAGGGTTATACACTGCTTCATGTACTGCCAGCTGAGTCCCGAAGATGGAGCAGGAACTGGCTTGGTGCAGGTTCTGGTCAACTTCCACTTGTGAAACCAAGGCTGGGAGGTAGCCAAGGAAAGAAAACATACATCTAAGTACAGCTGATGTGAATGGCATAGTAAACAAAAGCAGATGTGCCTCTTTACATAGTCAATGTCAGGGAAGTGGGAGCAAAATATGTTTAAACAACAGCAGATGAATATTGGTACCCAAACCCAGGTGGCTCTTCAGGCAAAGAATGCTGCCGTCAGTGATCATAAGTGAAGCAACATTTGCAGATCACTAGAAGATAAGAACTGTGAGGAAATTACTGTTGTGGGTACCAAACATACTAACAGCCCAAATAAATGATGCAAGCATGATGTGCAAGTTCAAAGCTTTCACTGAACTACTGTAGACACTGGCAAACCCCAGTGTCCTTCACAAATCTATTAGTTGGTTCAAAATTTATTACTATCTTGACATGTAGCATGTAGTCTTAGATGCAGCCCAAGTTTTTGAACATAGACCAAAAGAAAATAATGTAAGAAATTAATCATTATTCAAATTCGAAGTTCTAGATGTGCCTGGTTTATGGGTTACTATAATGTTGCTGTTGCTATTTGCTGACACACAGCGTTCTCATTGCATGTTTTAGCAGTTCTAAGTGGAATTGATATTTTTGATCCCACCTAAGACAAAGGTTGCAGTGAACTAGGAATTTTACTTACCAGTTTCACATGTCACTGTCACACACTAATAAAGCACAAACCTTGTTCTCTAAAGAAAGACAGTGGGTGAGGAAACTGATGCAACTGCAAGGTTATTTCAATGTTAGAGCTGAAGTTCCTAATTGAAGTTATATCTCATGTCTAGACGTCTTTTATGTCTCTCAGGATGCATTAGATAAATAAGAGTATTCAGTAATCTATGATTAAATGTTCTGCAATTCTTGTACTTAAATGTTTATAACAATTAATAAAATAGTGGTTCTTGTGAAGTCAATTTATATTTCTTAGAATTCACAGAGGAAGACAATGTATTCACATTTTGTATCAAGCTATCCATGTCTCAGGAGTAAGTTTTTCATTTCAAGAAGAAGACTGGTGAAAAGTTGTGAGGGCTGCCCTTAAGCTGTAAGGGGTTTTTTTTTTTTTGGTAAATAACAGGTCTTTGCTCTTCATTTGTACGTCATGGTCAATTACTTAGTCAAAGCAGGGATGCACAAGCACTACCTCCACATGAAAGAATAGATGATCTCCTTTCTATATTCCTAAAAAGATCTCCTCTTGGCTCATAACCAGAATTATGCACTCATAATTTGGTAGTAACCATCTTTGAAACTACAAACTTTCATGTACTGATTTCATAGTAGGTCACCAGGGATGCAAAGAACTATTTGAAAGTGAATCATCCTAGCATTAATAGCAAAACTGTTCATTCACATCATGAGAAGCCCTAGATCATGGTCATTAATCATGACAGATGTTTGCAGCTGAAGAGAGAGATTTTTTCAGTGTTACTAATCAAGAATTAAATAGAATCTTAGAATTGTAACACAGAGACAAGTTGGCAAGTGTAGAGTTATACATGAAAAAAAGTACATTTATATGCATTTAGAATTCAGTGTGCAGTGTACACACCAAAAGTTTCCACTTCAGTTCTTTAAGGTGCAGGAAAAATGATTTTGCAAATTATTTTCCAGTGCTGTGCTAGAAAGCCTCACAGTTATTCCATAAAAGGCCCTTTTATTCCTTTGTTTGCTTGTTTCTTACATTCTTTTAATGCCAAATGGAATTTTTCTTTACTAATGGCACTGTAGTCCAAAAGACCAGGAACAGCAGTAAGCTTATTAAAAAATTTAAAAGGGCCTTTGAGGTAAAATAGCAAGAGATGCTTGAATATGTTGTCAATGATTGTGCAGTTGTTGGGTTTTTGTTTTTATTTTTCTCCTTACATTCATTTATTTTCAGGGTACTTGCTATATTCAAACCAGAGGACCTGGGGAATAAGTTTTCAGACCATAAGGGTTTATAATTCTTAGGAAAACACTAAGAACTGAATGAAGAAGTAAAAAGAAAAACCAGAAGAATTCTTATTTCAGCTTCCATCTTTTGGGCTGTTGCTGTTGTTCAGACTAAACAACCACCACAGCTGACCACCAGTGAGAACTGAGTTATTGTAATTTCTCAAGTTTAATTCACAAGGCTGAAATACTCAGCACAGTCAAATAATTACAATAAGGTCTGAGGAGAAGATGTAACATCCTACATATTCATATGACTTAAGGAAAAAAATAAATTTACAGCTAGAATGCTAAGATTTATGATGAAAATGTTTATGTTGCTGATTTACACCTGGAAATAAAAGAAGCTACATGCATTGAAAGAACAGTGAAGTCTGAATCGCAAACTATATACTCAGAATTTATTCATACCAGACAGCATTTTTGGTAACAACTTAATTGCAAAACTTATTTAAAAAGAAAAATCAGCTCTGTAACTGGTAAAATATATAAATATCTTAAAGTCCAGAAACATATTATTTATGATCCAAATCAAGAAAGGTAGTACCTGATGACAAAAATTTTGTTTAGTGCAAATTCCCATTGAATCACTGATGCACAAGTGACCAGGGAAGCACAAATTATATATTTAACATAATTCTAACTTATCTATGAGCTGAACTTCAGTGTTTTTTGCAATAAAGTGTGGGAGAGCAGCTTTCCCAGCAAGGCCAGGGTTTGCTCCAGCAGCTGCTAGATAACTCCTCTGTGTAGCAACTTTGTGTATCTTACCACCTGCAACATGGCAAGGCCAAGATGCCCCTGCTGTACAACAACAGGATGCTAAGCAAGAGATACTGGGCCTGGAAAATGAAGAACTTAGACNGCAATAAAGTCTTAATAAATGGTGTGTGTTATTGTTCAACAAGTGGCAACTAGCTAAAAAAACATACCTTGAAGTTTACAATACAGTAAGAAGAAGAAAAGGCATTTCTAGAAGTAAAGGTGAAATATGCCAAGAGTTATTAAAAATTTAGATACAATGGATGCATGTGTCACGTTCTTAATGCTTCTAGGTAAAAAAGATTTATCTGATCAAGACAATGTTTACTGTTTCTTTTAGTGAGAACGTAAATCTTTGCACCAGCTCATTAATATGTTCAAAATTCTTTCCCTTTCTGTTTAAAACGTAGGCAACGTTCCCCAGACGTTGTATTGTAATATTTAAGTTCTTTACTTGAATTCTGAAATTGAAAACTATCTAAACCACACACCCCTAGTCAGTATTTAAGCAGGAAATTTAACAGGCATTATATGCATACCTTATCTAATGCTCATTAGGTTCGTAATTCCTTGGTAATGGTGAAGGTACTTAGATTATCTCTGACCAGTATCCATAAAGGTGTTTGATTTTGTTATCATGGGGAGAGAAAACAGGTACAAGTTGATCGATGCACAGCATGATGTATTCCTTACCATTATCTGCAGTTTGCTCCATACAATTATTTTCTCCTTTCACTGACTTCTAATCTGCTCTTTGGGCTTGGTGAATTATTTTACTGTGATACAAGAAAAAAAAAATTAAACATGGTGAATCAGAGATTTTACAGATAATACATCAGAAGATCTTTTAAAAAATCTCTTAGAGGGAAATAATGAAAAGAAAAAAAAGGAAAAAAATTAACAGGTCTGCTAAGTTTAATTAATACAAGTTGAGATCAAAACCAAAGGAGACTAATTTTAATGTAATTTATCTTGTTACACTGGAACACATGAAGATTGTCTGTATGCCTTAACAATGGGTCTCTCTACCTTCTATTTCTTTTACATTCACATTTAACTCTTTACAGAATTTGTGCTCTTTTTTTAGGTGGAAAACTGTGGCATTAACATTTTTATAATCTTAAGTTGAATATTTAAATATTGATTTCAGTTCCTTTCCATTATTTTTCCTTTTTGTGTGCACGTGTTTGTCTCTGGAGGTCTGCTGAATGAAAATCTATTTTAAAATATTTTGTGAATACTGTGTTAGTCTAACCACTGCTTGATTCAGAATTCTTAGTGTACTTTAAATATTTAAGCACGTTAAAAATAAATATAAGTATCCCATTAAGAACTATTTCAAGATCACACATTTTTGTGACTGAGAACAGAATAATATGATAATCTGCATAAAAGAAATACTGATATAAAATGTGTGAAACATACTAAACTGAGTACACTATGAGTGTTTCCAGAAGGTGTTAAGCATATTGTGTGCATTCATAAAAGTCAGTATAGGATAAAATTGTGACCTTTTAAACTACCTGTTCCTTTTCCTTTTCAAAAACTGACTGATATTTGGGAATAATTAAACTTAGTGTATCTGAGTATGGGATACTTTCATTTTCCCAAAAAAAATGAAAAAAAAAAGGTTTCTAAATGGAGTTACAGACACAGAAAACATTCCTCCTTCAGAAAAAAAAGGCACAAAAGAAACAAATCACAGAATCACAGAATCACAGNAGAAAATTCTACCTAGTAACTCTTGTTGAGCTGATAGTTCTCTTGATTTAGTCGAGAGGATTTGGCTCTCCACTTCTTGAAAGATCAGTAGATTTTCTTTTAAAAAGGTAGAATTTCATGAGATGACTGCAGTATTTGATTTAGTATTTGGTTTGCAGAAAAAAAAAACCTTTAAAATTTTGATCTGTAGTGACTGTGAAGGTGTCAATAGTCCATGCTGGCCTCTCAAGGCATTGTTTCACTGCAAACATAGGAAGGGCAGTGTTTCAAAAAAAGTGAAAACTTTTTTCAAATCTCAAGCTGACAGCAACAAATGAATAGATGACAAGGTCAAACGGCAGGTGTCTTTGCTATTGAATATAAGAAAGGCCACATATGGGATGAGCTTCTGATTTTCAAGACAATTTTAACTGACACCTTGTAATAAGATATCAGAAACAAGGAATGAAGAATTCCAGTCATGTTTAGAAATAGAGAGTTCACTTTAAAATGACATGAGCTCTAGGTATGGACAAAAAAAGCAGAGAAAAGAGATAAAACATGTATTTCTTGAGTGATCAGATAGTCCTCCATGAAATTATTTGTTTCCTCAGAGGGTGGATTTTCTAAACTTTTTTTTTTCTCTGTATGCTAGGATTCGCAATAAGCAGAGTGCACCATTAGCTTCAGATAAATGCATACTTGGTATTTAAAAAGTTGTGTTAGATGTGTTTGTCTTAAAAACTGAATATTTGTGATGGTGCAAATCTAAAGACATTGATTCACTCCAGTGAAACAATAGTTAGAGGAAGGAGAGGTATGATTGCAAATGGGATATCTCTTTACTCAAATTATCTTAGTTCTGTTAATTCAGTGAAGTTACACTGAAACAACTGAAGTAATTATAGATGATTTTTAAGAAAAGACGATTTAGATTTTTGAAATTCTAATAATCTGGAAATAACACTGTAATGGCTTTGAAGGGCATGATGGACAGAAGAAGCCAATGGCAACAACAGATGACCTAGATTTTAGTAGAAGCTGAGTGCTTCTGAATAGTTCTTTAGGGGCCAAATCCTATGAGCCAGCTGCTGCAAGGAGAGATGCCAAATGTCCTGGCAAAGTAAGAGACAATTTTGATTTTTTTGTAAATTGCCCCAGCATCCCGGTAAGGGAATATAGGTTCCAATTTTTGCTGTAAGTTGACCATAACACACCTAGCCATTTCAACCCAGCATACTGAAACCACCCACAGGTTATTCAGGAACTAGTTAGGAAACTGTCCAGCTACTGCCTGCTCCAGCTGGCTATCTCAAAGGGAGGCAGTGCTGGAGCAGCCGAACACCTGGAGCATTTTGAAGCCAAAAAGGAGCACTGTCAGCCCCAATAGTACTCTTAAGTGATTTGGAATTGCATCCATATCTCCTAGTATCTAGAAGAATACCCTGACCATCCAGCTATTGGACTGGGGCAATGGAATTGCCACCTAGCAGAGACATCACTCTGGCAGACACTTCTGGCTAAAGCAAGTTTCCCTCAGAAATCATGACTCCTCCATTGCGTACACTGAGTGAATGCAGAGAGATTTCTATACTGACTGATTTATTTTAGGCTTGAAGTTATTTTCCAATTCCTATGAATAATTCTTGGCTAGTAACTTTTTCATAAGCAACTTATTGCAAGTCCTGAAACAGCAGCGAGAGAGATTCTGCACTTGTCAAAGTCAGCTTTGGTCAATGGTCCATGGGTAACATGGAACAGTGTTGATTTTCTTTAGTTCAAATTTACACTGTCTTGTTTTGATAGGCCCCAACATGTCAAATATCTAATTCTGGTGCCTCACTGAATAAGTAGATCTTTTCGAATGTGACTGTGGATGTAAAATATTATATGGGTGTTTGTATGCAACACCCAGCCACATCTATTTAGCCACAGATGCTGATGTTATGTCATCTAAAATACTGGTATATCACTGAATTTGCTACTTTTATATCTCATAAGACTGTATTTTCAAAGGCTAAGGAAGCAGGTAAAATACTTACGTGCAAGGACACAAGGCAGAGGAAGGAATCTTTAGCTAATTAGACTATCCTTTCTTCATCCAGTATTTCAGTAGTGCTTAGAAATAGTCATCTCTATAATAGAGGTACAAAGAGCTTACTAGCCATTACTTTGGGCAGGAAGAAGCTTTGAACACCAAAAGTAAGAACCCTTTGGGCACCAACAACCTGCTGTCACATGCAACAGGCTCCTGCCTTGCTTTGCATGCAGTGGGGATGTATTACTATATGCCCACAATTGATTATATTCACTCTGCAAAGGACCACTAAGTCACTGTAATTACAGGTCTGCTTTATATGCTATGCTTATAGCTACGTTCATAGTTGTAATGCTGCTTGAAAGGGGGAGTGAAAGCTGGATTGTGCTGGACAGCATCTCCCTTACTCACACCTGCCAAGGATACACTCATGGGAAAGTTGTTACCTGCAGCAGTAAAAAGACCCCAGCAAATCTCCACACCCTGCTGGCTGGCTTTGGTCAGGTATCATAGTGAAATGGAGCAGGTTTTACCCCAGATCCTTATCATCTTTGACAAAATCCCATTATGTCACTGTGAAATTGGCCTGGGAGTCCCTCTAGCTAGTTTCAGATCAGCCAGCAAGGCTGCTGTTTATTCCTCCTACTGCCCCTACATACAGAACAGTCCCTGGGACACAGGCTGATGGGGCCACCAGCATGTTACCAGGCTGCCAGCATGGCCAGCAGGGAAATTCACTGCAGCTGAAAAACAATGGAGAGGTCTGACCACTGTTTTAATCCTTCTTAAGCAAACCTGACCTTACTTACCACACAGAAAGAAAGAATTAGACATGTAGAGACTTCATGCGGTCCTGTAAACAAGGGAAGAGTGACACAGAACTAAGAATAATATGGCATAAACTCCCTTTCATGCCTGCAAAGCCTGGCACTGGCTTTGGGGGTGCAAGTCTCTCCTCCTCTCTCTTCTTTGGCATCTTGCAATACAGCCCTGGCTTAGGTGCTGGTGACCCACTTTTTGCACCATATTGGAAGTCCTATGGCTGCATCCTGCCAGTGTCACCTGCATCAGCAGCTTTTGTGCAGTTGTCCTCAGGAACTGGTGTTGATTTCTTTCAGAACTAATTGTCTGAACAATGCGACCATATTTTTACTCATTTTTTACTCTTTTGAGGAAGTTGGAACTTTTTTGAACAATAGTGGCTGGGGTGGATGGAACAGTAAAATACATGTAAAAATCCTCTATTCTCATAACTTCATCTTGAAAAACAATTAGCGTAAGTGAAAAGCACATCCTTAATCTGATGCCTTGTGAAAGTATTTTCATGAAAGACAAGCTGTCAGGTCTTTAACTGGACAACCTAATGGCAGGAGACACGGGGATGACATTTAATGCTGTCATCCCTCAGACCTAAATTGTGAGAGAATTTTGTTAGGATTTTCTTTAATGATACCAGGAGCACTTATTCTTTCCTTGTCAGCCGATCACAGTTGAGTGCCCACGTATTATATTCTAGCACTACTTCTGCATTAAAGCTTTGAGTTGCTAGTTCTCAGTTCTCCAAAGGAGATTCAGGGCAAAGCCCTTCCATTTGGCTCTAATCTCCCTTGTTTTTTCATTTAACATTAACTTTCTTCTTCATTAACATATGGGGGATATAATTGTGTATTTGAACTTCCATTACCTTCATATGTTTGCTTCCTTTTTACTGAACTGCTATACTGGGTCCAATACAGTCAAAGCTGGTCCCTGTAAGTGATAAAAAATACAGCAGTTTTCTAAGGGAAGTGATAACAAATGCCTTTGTTACTTCTAGAAGAATTCTACTCATATGTATTCCTTGTTCTCATGAGAACAGACATCTTGAATTGCCTACCAATCTAGGGACAAAGTAAATTAATCTAAGAAAAAAAAAACCTCACTTTTTTTTAAGAAGATGGCAATACATATTGGAAATCTGTCTTTTTTTCTTTTAAAAAGAAAATCTTCCAGCACTACTCTGAAACATACTGTATGACTCTTTTCTCACTTGATAATGAGTCTTATGATTTTAAAGTTAGTCCATGAATTTTACATTTAAGTGCCTACCTTCAAATAGCTAAATAAGAGGGGTCTTGGATTTGAGGGATTCTCTCCAACAATCCCTGTTGATCAAATTAAGCATTATGGTATTTAACTGCAGAATTCAAACCTACCTTGATTTGGGTAGACAATGGTGCCTAGCCCTAGGCATCCACAGAATAAAAAATTTATGTTAGCTTTAAAAACTCTGTTAAAAAAGTCAGAGCAACAGTTTTGGCCAATCCCTCTCATTGACATTTCCAGTGAGCATTTAACACATTCTGAAAGTTAACCGCTCTTAGGAAGAAGGAGACCTAGGGGAGCAATACTGCACATGCAAGGTGATAAACTACCAGCAGTATAATCAGGCTGTTGCAGCACAAAACTGAGAATTTAAAATACACGTTCTAATCTTGACTTGATGTGTGGCTTTGGCAAAGTGATTTCAGTCTCTTCTTTCAGCTTATGAACTAATAGACAGTGAACAGTGAGTTATTCTGAGGATGTTGTGATATCCAATTCATTTTAGTCAAGTAAGCATTTAGAGAACCCTACTAAGCACAATTTTCTACTACTACTAGAAGTAAAAGAGAAATCAATGAGGTGTGGTGGTATCTCTTCAGAGACGCAGGTGTACCACCTGTATTCTTCTGAAAGCTTCTGGTAGGCAAGTCTTACAACTCCAAGCTTATAAATATATTCAGGCTCTTAGATACAATCAGTTTTAACTGAAATTCACCAACTTGACACCTTTGTGGATCTAAGCATGCACTTCAATGTTAATTAAAAGTTATTCCATAATTTACTTAGAGTGTTGCTCTGACACACTGAGACCTAAGGGATTTTCTAACACAAGACATTATGTCTGTACACTCTCTAGCCTTTATAGCTGGTTTTGTAATCAAAAGATGCAGCTTTGGTTTTGTGCAAAGTTTTTTAGCACCTATGGAAGAGCAGAAAAAGTCCACTACCTCTAACATGCAAAAAGATGGGACAATTAACCTTGTAGATGTAAATTAAATGATTGAATGGCATACCAGGGATTAGAAGCTCTGCTGGGAAAAAAAAAAAAAAAAAGGTGGAGGTCTCATTTAATATCCTTTGAGCATTGTTGCTTGAACGTTTGCATTTTGGAGACTAACAGGACATCACAAAGGTCATCAGCTTCATTATAACTAAAGATGAGATCCTACAGGAAGAACAAGAAATCCACTTAAACTGTGGAATTTCTAAATATGTAAAAAAAAACCCAAAACAAAACAGGTTTTAAGCATTTTCTGTTAGAGGTATGATCTTTGCATGTTTTTATAAGAGTTCTGTATTCTTTGCAGTGTTCTCATGACCATTTATTTTGGCCTAATCTGCCATTAAACTATGTATCCTTCCCAAGGTCTCTAGAAAGAGCCCTGGCCACTTGAAAGGTTAAATCTAACATCTTTGTTAGATTCCAAAACTACATAATGGTATTTTCCTATCGTGACAACACTTCAACAAAATAATTTTAGTTCTAGGGATGATTCTAGTGGTATTACACTCCTTAAACAATTTGAAAACCTGACACATAGGAAATATATTCTGACAGCTTTATAAGTGAGGTACAGGCTAGTATAAATGATCACCATATTCTTGGGGTGGAGCTGCTGAATATAGAAGTGTGTTAATTGGCTAAATGAAACCTACAGTTAGTGCTAAACTGATGGCTTAACTCTGGCAATATCTCATTCACAATTAGAAAGTTAAAGCATATTTTGAGTATAACATTTGGAAAGCCAATGGTGTAAAGCTAGACCTTCAGGTAGCAGGAGCATTGAAGTATTACAGAAGATGCAGGTTTTAACCTGTGTCACAGTCAGAAACAGATAGGTTTTGTTCTGAGAGAACTTTTTTCAAAAATTATGAAGAATGAATTCAATTAAATTAAGCATTTCCTTAAGTTTAGAACAACTGTCTAAATGATGAAGAAAAATATATAGTTAACAGATATCACCTGTAGTAATCTCTGAGTTTGTTTTCAAGCTGGAGTTTAAATAGGAATGTCAAAATAGAGGAAGAGGGCAGTTGCTGTGGATACTTCAACTGTAGCAAACCCAAAACCTAAAACTCATGCAAAAATGTTATTTGCATTCCAGCCTCACTATTTGATATTAGATATTTGGATCATGCAGGTATACATAGAAATTTACAGTTATTTACCTTTCCCCAAGACTTTTGATAACCATGATATTTGCAATATTACTTTCTGAATTCAGAACCATTGCAATATTTTGTCTGCAGTTTTGAAATGTTGAGTCTCAGACTCCAGGGTCCAGAGTGCCTTCTCCTCTCATAGTCTAGTCTTCAAAGCAGACAGAAATGAAACACTAAAAAAAAGGGTGTTGTCCTGATGAAAATTAACAGAAGACTGTAATGGGGCAAGTTGTCTTTCTCAGGAAGTACGTGCACAGAAAACACTCTATCCTACCAAGCTGCAGAGTGTAAAGATGAAAAGCTCCATCCAGTCTGATCTCTTCTGTTGTGCTTCATGAGAACAGATAAGTGAAAAGAACCTCCATGTTTAAGTCCAGGATTCATTATTGTGGGCCACAGTATCACAAAACTGTCCTAATAAACTAAACAACCTACTCAATGCAGCCTGTTACTCTTAAAGAAATTATATCTTAGGACCTTACTGCTATAACACTTAGAAACTTTTTACCCATCTCTAGCCTGCACTTATCTAGGATCAGTTCATATCCATATAAGGTTCTAGAGGCCCTAGTGCAGTCTCTTTTATATCCTCTGCTCAAACGGAAAGAGCCTGGCATGTTTAATTTAAGGATGTAAGTCTCATCTTCAAAGGAAAGTTCTCCATTCTGCTTTTGAGTAGAGAAAGGTTTTGATTAGTTTTGAGACACAAACTCAGCAGTACTGGAATGGTATGTCCCAACACCCCATTCTCCCTACTGTTCTTTCTTACTTCATTGTGGCCCTCTCAACTTCCAGACATCAGATGCTGTGATTCTTCCCCTTGAGGTATGAAAGAGACATTAAGTCACCTTTACACAAATGAGACTCCAGATTATTACACATAGGATTTTTTGCAGATCTCTGGACCACTGTTTCATGGTTATTTTTTGCATGCACTCCAGCTTTTAGACATCCTTCAAATAACATAGTTTCTCATAATATAAAAATATTTCAATATCAATCTATCCAGTGCTGTAGACAGAGATAATTCACTTACACTCTTCTACCCTGTTTGTATACTAGATTTAGTCTTTTTTGGTGTTGCTGCAGAACATAATTGGAAACTGATGCTGAATTGCTCATTCACTGTGACCCCCAGGATTTTCTGAATCACATCATCAGAGGACATTTTTCCACTCTTCACCAAATGCCTGAATTTATTTCCTAAGTCTTACTTTCAGCTTTAACTGTATTAAAGCATATTTTATTTGAATGAAACAAGGAATGATAACAACAAGAGGCAATGGCCTCAAGCAGCACCAGGGAAGGTTCAGTCTAGACATCAGGAAAAATTTCTTCACCAAAAGGTTTATCAGGCACTGGAACAGGCTACCCAGGGAGGTGGTTGAGTCACCAGCCCTGGAGGTATTTAAAATACAGATGAAGTGCTCAGGGATATAGCTTAGTAGTGGACAGGTACAGATGGACTCAGTGGTCTCAAAGGTCTTTTTTCAAACAAGTGATCCTATGAGCCCCATTCTCTGCATGTAATTACCTACCATCATTTAGTATTCTGCAATTAATCAATTAACGAGGTTACTGTTGTGCCTTGCTGAACAATGGTATATGGTTCTGACCAGAACATCATTAGCTGGTTTTACTGTTAAGCAGGTTGTTGTATACACTTGACCAGAAGTGACTTGTCCAGCAAATGCCTAAGCTCAAGTAACCTAACCCGACATAAGCATAATACATACATCACATAAATGAATAATTATTGAAATACTAAGTAATAATTATTGAAATAATAATACATTAATAAAAATATTGTTGCTGTAATAAACCGTAATGGACTGTACTTATCAACTGGATCATGAAGCTAGTTTTCTATCTTCACTTGACCCAAGAAGTGAGCAAGAGAGGTTAAGACAACTCAATGCCACCACAATAGGAGCTGCCTTCAAAATCATTCATATAAATATAATACAAAACTGTACCATATTATGCTGCACTATTTCTTTTCACATTGAATGTGTCAAACCCTGAGCACAGCTGATTTTAACAAGGTTTTTCTTTCCTCATATTTTTTATAACTTTTAGCATGTTTTCCAGGCCTATAACCTTGCTTTGCTTCTTAGGAGCACTCATTGAAGTAGACTGCTGTCATTTCGGGGCTATATTGAATGAAAATAAGGGAAATATAAGAGTGCTGTCAAGAGAATGTCCCTATGAAAGTTCTGTTTTTCAAAACTATATCTTTAGTCTGGACATTGTTAAGCAAGACAGAGAGTATATTTATGGTATTTAGATGATCCATTGTAATGTTCAATACTTAAGATAGTCTATCAACTCCTAATGTCAAGCCTGAGCAAAATCCCCAAATTCACTATTAGCAGCCTTTTTAAATGTGCTAGGTATCTGGTTTTTATCCATTGTAACATATGCCTTATTCATATTGTGTAGGAGCATTAAATAAAATTCTCCCTAATTATGAATAACTTCATCAGAAAGAACTGTTCTGCTGAAAGAACAAACTCAGATTTGTTTAACAGGATGTGTTTTCTCTTGACTAATTTTGACTGCTGTGATTTTGCTCCATCTTAGCTAATATTGCAGGAGGAGAGTGTACTCTGGGTGTTACTAACATAAGTGGTTTTTACCACTGCTGCTTCTTATTAGTGGCTTTCACATAATTAAAAGTTAGTTCTAGCCATCATTACATAGAAGTTACAGTCTTCAGGCAGCTCTTAACAGAATGGTACAACCCCACATTGATTTGGGAACCTAGAAGTAAATATCTGTTTTCTGCCTCTGAAAAGCTAATACCAGTGTCTAGATGGAATCTAGGTATTTTATTAAGGAAACCATTTATAACACCGGGCTCCAAAACTTAATTTTAACCAAGAAAACTTTACATTAACCTTTCCATATTATATTAGAATAACTGCAATTCATTTGTGGCCTCACTGTATTGATCTTTGTGACAAAATTTTCACTCAAGCAAAACACAGGTTCATTTGCAGCTGCAGCTCTCTCCCCTGCTGCTTCACCACAATGTTAAATAGAGTCTTTATGCCACCCTCCTTGCAAATGTTTTTCAGGTGTTTGCTAATCACCCTTTAGGTCTGAAGGAGCATGGCAGAAAAATAAAGGTCACTGGAAGGTTTTCTTTTTTTCTTTTTTTTTTTAATAAGTCCTTGCCACCTGTGACTTTAAGACAAAGCTGAAATTACACTTTTTACAACACAGGTAAGAAATGTAAGGTTTTGGAGTCAAACCCCTATCCTGCCCCTCCTCTACCTCCCCCCCTTCAAATGAAAGCTTTAGGTATTAAGTCTGAAATTGAAATCCAGCCTCCACCCACCAGCCAGTTATCTTGCATTTAGGTGCATGGCACAGCTCTTTTATGGTCAGATAGGGTGATCTGTCTGCCTCCTACCTCTCTCCTTCCAAAGGACATAATTTCTGCTTTTGATGGTTCTCGCACATGTTTTATCTCAGTGGTCCCAGCACACCAACTTATTCCACTCAGTTTACATCACTGTCTTATATTCATTATTGAGTCCATCAGGGCCATCTCATCAGGAATGTTCCCACATCAGACTGCTCAGTCAATCTAGATTCAAAGCCTGTCTTCCTCTACAAGCAACACAAACCCAAGGGACCACTAGCTGTACAAAGGGATGTGAATGGGTGGGTATTTGTCCTGTGCAAATGCTATGAAAAATGTAACAAACTATGGACATGAAGTTGTTGCATATTTGGTAGGGGATAGAAAGTGAGAGAAAATTATAAAAGTCAGTCCCATAGGGACTTTTCCTAAAGTGCAACACTTCCCCAGTTCATTTAAAACTAAATGTCATTGAATGAATCAGGTTGGGTGGAAGTCCTGAAGGCCTTCTGGACAAACCCCTGCCCTGAGAAGGGTTCAATTCAGAGTTAGATTTCTCCCCCAGTTTGGTATCATCCAGCAACCTGCTTAGGCTGCTGCCTGTTCTATCATAACATTCACTAATTAAGACATTAAATAAACTCAGCTCCATTACTCTGAGTAGCAGCAACAGAGGAGGAAGTAAAATTGTGCCTTCCCCCACTGGCTGTCTTTGACTCACAGGGACTACAGGACACCTCCATCAAAACCTTTCTCCAAGTGACAGGTGCTAAATCTGTAGGGGGAGAAACTTTAAACTGTATTAAAAAAAACACAAGCTTTTCTTGAGGGTTAGACCATTCATGGTGAATCATTGAACTAGAGCAAAAATTGAAGCCTGAAACTTTTTCCTATCTTCTGGCTATTCTATAAGAAATGTTATAATAAAAATAATTTGATCCATACCATATATTAAGCATACAAGATGCCTTCTATATATTTGCAAGTTTAATCCTAAGATAAATTAAATAATTTGTTCTCATAAAATTAATTTTGATGAGCAGCTACATTTTCCTAATACTGGTTCCATTAATACTTGTATTTATGTAATATATTGAGATCTTGTAGAATCAAAAATTATAGTTTCAGTATTAAAGTCAAATCTTCATAAATAACTCTAAAATCAGAAGTGTTAGATCTGTGAAATAAGCAGAAATAATTTTCATATTGATTCCTGAGTGGTTCCATTGAAATCAATCTCTGAAACTGCATGCATGCTTAAGGAAAGAAACACCCAAGTGCTCTGCTGAAGAGAAGCTAAATTACCAATATGCAGAGCTTAGATACACAGCTTACTAATGCAGCACTAAATCCAGTACAGATCACTCCAGGGAAAGAAAGTCTTTCCTAGTTATCACAAAGATTACACATATTCCCTGGCAGATAAGTTCTGGTCCTGACTTGACTTAAAACAAATACTCGTTATTTTATATTAGGTCTTATGATGAATGAGTCTTCAGTGCAAAACTATCTTCAGATAATACAACCTATGACTATAGATTTCCTCAGGTTTCATGATCTACTTCGGCTATAGAAGTGGTTATGCTAAATAAACCCTTTTCTTTAGAATTTGTGTGTGTGTGTGTACATGTATTCACCCATGGTTTATGTTTTCTAAGAAAAAGATTAAGTGAACATTTTAACTCCAACTTAGGCTTCAAACTTCTACAAGAAATTTTGATAGCAAGCTTTACAAAATAAGATATTAATATCACTGACTTAAGATTTGAAGCAATAATGACAACAACAACAACACTAATAGTGTTTGCAGGTAACACAAAGTTGTGGGGGAGTGTTGGTCTGTTTAAAGGAATGAAGGTACTATAGAGGGGTCTGGATCAACAAACCAAGGCAAACTGTATGATTTTCAACCAGGCTAAGTGCTGTGTTCTGTACGTGAGCTACAACAGCCTCATGCATCCTTACAGTGTTGGGGAAAAAGAGATGGAAAGCCACCTGCTGGAAAAAAAACTGGTGTTATTGTTCAATAGTCAGCTGAATATTAGCCAGTGGTGTGCCCAGGTGGCCAAAAAGACCATGAGCATCTGGCTTGGATCACCAATAGTGTGGCGAGCAAGACTAGGAATACAATTTTCCCCCTGTACTTGGTGCTGGTGAGGCCACACCTCAAATAATGTATGCAGATTTGGGGACCTCACTAGAAGAGAGATGTGGAGAGGATGGAGTGTGTGCAAATAAGAGTAACAAAGTGAAGGGTTTGGACAACAAATCATATGACGAGCATCTGAGGGAACTGAAATTGTTTCATCTGGAGAAAAGGAGGCTGAGAGGAGACCTTATCACTCTCTATAACTACCTGAAAGGAGGTTGTAGACTGTTGGTCTATCCTCCCAGATAACAAGAGATAGAACAAGAAGCGGCCTCAAGTTGTGTGAGGGGAGGTTTAGACTACCTACAGGAAAAGATTCACCAAAGGCATTGTTAAGCATTGGAACAGGCTGCCCAATGAAGTGGTTGAAACACCATCCCAGGAGATATTTTCAGGAGGTGGAGATAAGGCACTTAGGGACATGGTTTAGAGGTGAACTCACAGTGTAACATTAACAGTTGGACTTGATGATCTTTAAGCTCTTTTCCAACCAAAACAATTCTGTGATTCTGTAAAACTGTATTAAGGATAGTTTTCTAGCATGGTCCACCCGCACAGAAGAGACATCCATTGTAGCCAGGGAAATGCATAACAACATCTCCTGGAAATTCCTTGCTGTGGTAACTCCTGCTGGAAGACTTTCATGAAGACCTCCTTGTGCACTGCCCAATGCTATGTGAGGCCTGAATTTTCATCTGGAGTATAGATGACTCATGCACTAGACACATCCATTTCTCTGTATAGACTATAGAAGCTACCTAATCATTAGCTCAAATACAAACATCTACAGCACATAGACCACATGAATTGATATGAATTTTACCCTGTCTGTATACGTGAGCTTGTAGAGAAGGAGGCCCTAGGAAGGCTCCTAATAGAATGGAGAGTTCGTGAAACCCAGGCTGAACAGAACTCATCTTTGTGGGGTGAATCAAAGGAATTTAGGTTACAGCCCAACATCCCAGAAAAAATATTTCTGCTTGCTACAAATATCTTACCTTGGCATTCCCTTGCTGTTTATTTCTCAGCATCCCACAAGGTATAGTACAACTAGGTTGAATAAAAAGAATCCTGGAACTGCATTATATATGTTCCAGCTACCTGCGATGGAAAAAAGCCTTTACTAAAACCGAGTTTGATACTACCAGACAGTTTTCCTGTTGATGAAATCATACTAAATATGAAGAAAGAGGAGAGAAAACCAGTTAAAAAGCTTGCAAATGTTAAATACAGAGAAAGAGACAATGAGAAGTGTATCCCATTTGTGTACATTATAATCTGAATATTTTCAGAGGAAATGAACCCACTAGAATAAAAAGCCAAACAAGGCATATTCAGAAATGCATTCATACAGTTCTAAAAATTCCTTAATTTTCTTGGGTTCTACATCCTTTTTCTACGTGCTCATCTCACCGAATTGCTACACAAACCAAAATCTCATACATATGAAAAGCCCACTTAATCCAAAATATTACAGTTGGGAATAGTTCAAATGTTTGATTTTGCTTTGACTATTCTTTATTAATGTTTATCAATGTTTCATCCATTAAAATAGTATATCATACAGGAAAAAAAGATTTAAGCAGTCTTGAACATGGAGAACCTTCCTGGAATAATTCTGATCTGTTCCAACAAATTAGTCTGATTAGAATTTGTTTATCAGAAAATACCTACAATCTTACCAATATCTATACATTTTGAGTAAAAAAAAAAAAAAGGTGTCTAATTTTCTCCACACTTCTACTCTTTCGGTCAGGAATAGTTGCAATGTCACAATAGGGACAGGCGAGTATGTAAAACACCTCGATGAAGAACTGTTCTTTTCATATCGTTTCTCAGTAGCTGCTCTTAAATGAAGGAGGATGTTAACTATTCTCTGTATGTTCCAGTTTCTCCTCATAAATGTGCTCACAGACCTTGCCTTGACTCACAAGCCTAATTACTTACTCCCTGTAAGGACAGATGGAGGCAGCAGCACAATCTAGGCTACACCTTAGCCACCAGCAACAACTAAAGCATCTGTTTTGATACTTTGAGACTGCCCTCTAATGCAGACAGTCTGAAATAAATAATTTTTCTCATAATGCTCTTAAAAAACAGTAGCTTCTTGATCAGATGAAAAATGACTCAAAGAGAGACTGAAAATGAAGATCATTATGACACACCTTTTAGGGAAATTCTAGGAGAATGATTCAGTGAGGGATGTGAATTTAAGAGTATGATTTTTTCAATCAAAATAAAATGATTCAGCAGACCATAATCTCAGAGCCTCTTTTCAAGTTTTCAGAACTGCATTTAAAACTTGAGGATCAAAAGCAATTTTATTATCTACCTTTTAAATAAAAGTAAAGGAATTTAGTCTTTGATGTTTAATCTTATGCTATCTTTCTGTCTGCCTGTGGTTATGGTCCTATAAGCTGTCAAGAGCCTCCCAAGTTGCCTGCAGCCTTTAGCACGGCTGGGCCAGCTTGTGTCTCTCCTTCTTGAAGTCAGAGCATGGAAGGCCTCCTCTTCATCAGTTTTATGGTGAAGGTGTTAGACACTCAAAAAATCTGAAGTCATGTCCGGTGGATATCTATGATAGCTATGACTATGTCACTCCCTGTGACCTGAGTTCCCAATATTTAGTGACAGAAGTGGGGCTTGATCATTCAGTTATTTAATATACAAACTCTTCAAGGCAGAGACTGCACTGCACAGGAGCTTCTCTGCCAGTTTAAACCACGCTTCTCTCTCCCTCCCTCATTCTAGAAACAAAGTTCTTGCAAATAACCTTTTTACCTTTCCTTACCAATACAAAAATAGAGACTAAAGACATATAAGTTGCTTGTTCCATTTTTTTTGTGTAACTCATGCTACTTCAAATCAAAGAGTACATAGAATCGTAGAATGGTTTGGGTTGGAAAGGACCTTAAAGATCATAGAATCCAAGAATCACCAAGTTGGAAAAGACCCACCGGATCATCAAGTCCAACCATTCCTATCAAACACTAAGCAATGTTGCTGAACACCTTGTCTACCCATGTTTTAAGTAACTCCAGGGATAGCGACTCAACCACCTCCCTGGGCAGCCTGTTCCAGTGCCCAATGACACTTTCTGTGAAACTTTTTTTTTTTCTAATATCCAGTCTGAACCTCCCTTGGCGCAGCTTGAGGCCATCCCTTCTCATCCTGTCACTTGGAAGAAGAGGCCAGCTCCGTCCTCTCTACAATTTCTATCACCACTATTTTTGAGTCTGAGAGTATCAAAGCACTCTCTGACATAGAGGACTACCCCACCACCTCTCCAACCTTTCCTATTCCACCTGAAGAGTTTATAACCCACCATAGCAGCACTCCACTTATACAAGTCATCCCACAACATTTCCATGATAGCAACCATGTCATAGTCTCCTTGCCCTACAACAGATTCCAGTTCCTCCTGTTCATTGCCCATGCTATCTACATTGATGTAGATGCACTTCAGTTTGTCTGTTGATCCCACAGCTCTCATAAAGGGAATAGTCTTCATTCCTGAGTGACTGGTCCTTAGATTCTCTAACCCATCAGAGCTGTTTACATCTTTTCCACCATGAGATGGACTCAACCCACTCGCTGTGAGGTGTCCTACTGGAGGTCCTTGCCAGTACATCATCTCTCAGGCACTGGAGTGCCATTTTCAGGCTCATCCCTGTCAAGCCTGTCTTGATCCTTGTTAATTTAATCTCACTTTCCTACATACTCTGAGAGGTTAAAAAAAGATAATAATAAAAAAAACCCCAGACTCCTATAATATATATGCACATCAACTTACACTCAGTTTACGCATGTTTCTCCTCTTGCACTCAGGGAAAATTATGTTCAGTTACCATATTGATTTAAGGCAAACTGTAAGAAATTGAGGAATTAGTTCTAAATTACTGTCTTATCTCAGTGTTATTGCTTGCACCCATGGATGACCCAGCACTTTAAATACCTGCCTCAAATTCACCTATCCCTATTACAGGCAAAGATGAAGAAGATTTTGCTAAAGATCTTTCACTATCATAAGAGCAAAATCCCCTTGGAAAAATGGACAAATCACTGATTCATTTGTAACAAATCTGAGCATTTCAGCAACAGAGTCACAGAGTCACAGAGTCACAGAATCACCAGGTTGGAAAAGACCCACTGGATCATCGAGTCCAACCATGCAAAGGACACCCAAACAGCAGGGAGAGGTCCAACCCACTGCCCACCTCTCTGGAGGCTGCAGCAGAGTGACTGGGTGCCAAAAGCATCCCAGTCACCAATGCCATGCCTGCCCCTTCCCCAGCCTGGCCCTCTCCAGGTCTCACAACAACAACAATGATGCTTCAGCTAGTTGTTAGATAGGAAACACTTTTGAGATGGGAGATTATGGGAGAGCCACCTGAAAATAATTTAACTGACTGAAGCACCCTGCTGAAACCTTATCATATTGTAACATAAAAACATCATGTGTGAAGATTTATTTTAAATTAAAGCTTTTAAAAAGCCTTAATGGTTGCATGACAATTTAGTGTCCCTTTACTGTTACCCTTTTTTGAGGCCTAAACTAGAAGCTGAGACAGTTATTTCTCTGCCCAGTTCCTATATTCAGGAATCTTAGTAGACTAGATTATGAATCTATATAGGACTGAATAAAACTGCAAGATTTTAGCTCTTTCATTCTTTAGAAGTTGGAAAAGAATTGTGAAAAAACATATATCATATTGGGATCCATACTGTGGCCATTCAGTACCATAAACCTTTAAATATTTACTGACAACTTCACAATGTCTTCATTTTGCCATCCTTTTTTACTGTAGTGCAGAATTTGATTAAATATTTGATTGCACATGGGGCAAAATCTGGGCTACATAAAAAAATCAGTAGCGATTTTGATATAGGTCTCGTGAGGCTTCAGAAATGCCAGGTTTAATGATTTCCTCATTAAAAACACACTGTTTTGGTAACTTTAGAGTATCATCTCTCAGGAGCCAGAGGGCTATGAAAGTCTTTCTTTCTGATATACTCACAATACACACAGGTAATGCTTAGAAATGTGGAATCTTCAGAGCTCTGAAACCACATAAACTTAATACTAGCTCTATAATCTTTCAAACAAAACAGCTTTAAGACTTATAAGCCAGTCTCACAACAACTCAGGACCTGGCAATAGAGAATGCATTCCGTATGTAAAAGAATATTCCATTTTTTAATGAAATAACTGGATTGTTTGGATTATTTGGTTTGTTCATAAATAATCATGTTTTGACATGCTGTTTGCATGCAGGTTTGTAAACAAGATCACTAGTGATTAAAAAATAATAGCAAAAGGCAATTTGGGGAATTTAATTTGACAGCTACTTTGCAAGTTACGTTCAACACATTTTCACCAGCTCTGCTAGGTAGTCTCTAAGCAGTTTTCAAAGTCCCCACAAATGTAACGGAAGATAGTATCTCAACAAATGAGCTGGTGCTAGTATTAAGCTTAGTGCTTTCACCGTGCTTTCAGAAAGAGAATATATATTCTTTGGAGATATTTTCTCTACTTCTGTGGAAGCAGAACAGCTTCAGCATGGGAGAAGGATATATTGTTAACATGCTTATTCATTTAGGGGAAAGGTCTGCTGTCTGTAGAAACAAAGCCATTGTTCTCAAACATACTGACTGAGTTTAGGCACAACCATGACTGCAGGTGGCTTTTCTGCTTCCCTCAGTCATGTTCTGAGTATCACTGATCTGGAATGATACTAAGAATCATTTCTGTTGTTTAAAAAGCATTTCTTAAAAAAAAGTAACATGCAGGAGCAAGGGGGATTTCTGAAGCGTTTATTTATGTGTTAGTGAGTCTGTGGTGGAAGGAGCAGCTCTTCATGAATATACCAATAACTTCAGTTAATTGGATTCTGAGCCCCACTCTGCATCATACCTCAGAAACAGGAGACAAAACAGCCAAAGCAGAGTCCAGCATTCCATTTGAATTGCTTTCTCATTTGATTAATGATACCACAAGAGAAAAAGATCATATTCAACAAAGTCTTCTATTAATCCAGGAATGGTCCTCAATATCTTACCAGGTAGGAAGAGGAGGTATGGTCTGAACTGGGCATGGCCTTTGCAGCTCCTGGACTGCTGGAAATGTGTGGGCAAGAACTGCTACATTGAGCTTTTCCTATGTACAGGCCAACAAACAGCCAAGGAAAGTTATAGCATAAAATGCATGAGCACTGCTGTTGTCTAATAAATTACTAAACATGCAAACACAATTGATACATGCAGCATTAAATTGTAAATGCATGCCACACTAAAGGATGCGCAGCCACTAATAAATGGAAAATATTCATACCAGCTCCACAATAAATAAAACCACCAACCATGCCAAGACTTCCTCTGAGTGCTCCAGAATGTATCAGTAACTCCTCTATTTCTGTTCAGGAAAATAATTTTGACAATGACAAAAATTTAAGGCCAAAAAACGTACTGAGGTGAAATAATAATAATATTAAGAACTACCTTACTTCCTCTTTAAGAAAAGTTATAAAATCTTTGTTTGAGTAGATCTTTGTATCTTTACAGGTTTCTACCTTAACCTTGAATTTATTATTTTATACTAATTGCTGCATTGCCCTGGTGACATGTAGGACCTTACCATAGGAATCAGGATTTTTTAGTCCTGCTATAATCATAATAAGTATTTTTATACAACTTATTTTAGTCTCAAATCACTTTGAAAAGAAAATCTTTAGCACCAAAACCAGGGCAAATATCTGCATGAAAAAATAGTTCCCCCAGTTCTCCCAGATTGGGACAGAGCAGTTTACTGAGCACCAGTGCAATTCACCTTCCAGTAGATCCTTGTTTGAAGTTCTGCTAATCATGGGGCTGGGGAGAGGAACTTGAGGGTTTGTGCCTGCCATTATTGAAGTCAAAAGCACCTTCTGCTTGAGGATAATGGTGCAAGATCAGGTCTTTGGGAACAGGATCTGTGTTGGCGTCCTTTCTGCAGCATAATTTGCTTGTGTTCACAAGGTCTTGGCATGGGACAAACCCAGGTCCTCTTCAGTCAGGGAATTGATGCAACTGGGATGGAAAATCAAAGGTGAAAACAAAGAATTGTAGTCACACAGTACTTCTGAACAATGGGACTAAATTTTCACACAGAGCCCAGCAGTGAGTTTAATTAAATACTACACATATTTGCTTACTAAAAAATCCTGTTTCATTAACATAAGCTGATAGGAGAGCATCAGTGCATGACAACCCATAGGGCACTGGGGAAAACCTGTTTTGAATTTTGTACATCAATCAAATGATTCATATACATGGTATTTGCAACTGATGGCTGCCTGAATGGAGTCTAGTGGTTTTTACACCAGGGTACACCACTGAAAAAACTCTCATTAATAGATCATCAGCTTCTACTGATCAACTCCTCGGCTGCATTCCAAAGCATCTGTTTTGCCCGTTTTGTGATTTAGAGCTGCTAAGTGTGGTGAAAGCAGTTTCGTGTTATTACTTTACTCATTAGCCTTATTATACTATTTCATCCTCAGCAATGAATTTTTTCAATTTTTTTTTACAGAAAAATGATAAAAAACACCTAGTGCAAAATACATTAGCCCACTAACTGGCCCGTTATTTAATTATGTTTGTTGTAACAATGTAACAGCAGGAGCAATTCTAATCAAATGATATTTTTTTAAGAGAAAAGTCATGAGAATAATTAAACTTTTAGCCAAATTTAATAGTTTATCAGTAGACTTTTGGATTTCATGTGATTTTGTTGGGGTTTTTTCCTTCAAGCATTACACAATGAGATTAACAGGAAATTAGTAAGTGAAGAAATGGCTTGCAGGAATAATTTTTTACTTAAGGCATCTAAAATTTTACTTAAGGCATCATTTGCTTTTTGGAGTGATATTCTAAGATTTGCTTTAAGCCTTTTTTTTTTCCCACTGCATGGTAATATATTCCAAAGTGTAGGGATTTTTTTTTTAAAAGCTAGCTGTGTCTATGAACATATGGTGGTTTCCAGCATTGTTTTGTTTTACTGCACCTGAAGCTATTTATGGTCAAAAGACTCGCATACCATCTAGATGTTGTTTATTTATTTCAGTTTGGAGGTAAAGTAGCCAAGGGCTAATAACACCTAGATCAGATTTTCCAGTACTGTTTTCTGATGTCTTATTTTCAGGCCCTATTAAACTTGACACAATGATAGGTGCAAAGGAGAGAGAAGACTAAATAAATAAACCAACAGTAGCCTTTGAGAAAAGAAAAGCTCTCAGATCAGTTTGCTGTAGCTTTAATTTCTTTCTTTTAAAACCGTAGCTGCTAAAGATCTAACCTACAGCTGACATCCAAATTAAAGCCCCAGAACTATTGCAGGTAGGACTATGAAAAGCACCCACCCTCACTACCCATTTTTTTTTTCAAGGTTGCTTTCGCTCTGTGGATTAGGCAGCAACCCCAAAAATGTTCTTTGCTCAACAAGATCTGCAGAGATCAGTAGCAATCCAGGATCTGCAGGGTCTACTCAGTCAAAGTGGATGCTTGATGCTGTCAGTGCACTGTTCTTTTGGTAACCCACTGGCTAAAGTGGCCCTCTTCTTACCAAGCTATGGTTGTTGGCCTTTTTCCCAGGATGTTGGCCCAAATGACAGCTTGCCTCTCTGTGAGGTGCCATCTCCTGGATATGTTTGACCTTGCTCTGAGTGACAGTATCCTGAGCCAGCTCATACTAGTATGAGTTCAATCTGGGCTTCTATCCATCCTCACATAATTCTGCTCACATGAATAAGGAAAGGTTGTATGGGCACTGGGTCTCTCTTAAATGATGCCTTTTAGAATGATAAATTTATTCCTCACTATTTCCCTATGTATTAGAGCATGTGAGGCTCCTACCTTATTATTATGATCATCATCAACATGAAACATTTACTTTCTCAAGGTGCAAAAACTTTGTTTATTAAGATCTCACAAATTCCTTGTAGTAAAATACTATCCAAAATCAGTAAAGCCACCTTACTGGCATTGTACTCTGTAAATGGGCATAGTCTAGCACAGGCTTTAAAACAAATAAACATGGAAAAATAAATTAAGTAAACCTATTTCAACAACAGATGTAGAATAAATTGCATGGCAGTATCACCGGCTTAATAGAGTCCAAAGCTGGAGATGGGCAATCAAGGGTTGTATCTGGCACATGACCCTCTTACTCTTCTACCACTTATACTTTCTGGGAAATGGATATGACATGAACAGTGTTAATGTTGGGGTTTCTTTGTCAGTAGTGGCTGTTGGCAGCTCTGTGTAAATTAAAACAGTCCTGGGACTTTTAACTTTATTTGCCCATGGCCAGGCCATGTTGAATACAGGTTTGCCGCAGCCTAGGCCTGAGGCGATTCTCTCCAGCTTTCCTCAGGGATCGCAAGGAGCCCTGAAAGTTGTATTCTCCAGCTGCTGTGATCTTGGATGCTTTTGCACTGCAGCTCCTACCTTTTATTTTTAATTTATTTGGTCCTTGTTTTGAATTCCAAGAGATAAACCTTCTAAAATGAAATTATCATAATTGAGATCACCAGCAACTTTCTTCTTAGTACTTTAAACAACAACCTGATAGTATAGTTAAAACATCTTTTATGGAGCAATCAAATTCAGTGACAGAGCAGTCTTCAAAACACCCTCTGGTGGTTCTGTGCCTCATTTCAAACCATGGGTCAAGTTTTCACAACCTCTTAAGAAATAGTTCCACATTAGTAGATTAATTTACTGTATTTTGCAACTGAATCACTTCCCAGGCAGAAAATTATATTTTTTAAATTTATTTACTGACTTATCAGTGAAAAGAATAATCTGTGTTAGCATAGACAGATGCTTTGTATGCAAAAAACATTTGTTACTGCTACCCGGTTTTTCTCTTCACAGAGGAAAAGAGAGATATGTACATTTGCAGTGTCATGGGCTCCTTTTTGGTTCAAGCTGTGATTTATGTTTCAGAGTTTGGGTAGAGAAAATCGCAACATTTTGTAACTAGATATAACCCAAATATCTCAAAGCAAACTCAGTTGCTTTGATCACCATTAATGAGCTAAACATCACAGAGAGTTATGCTGGCTTAACTTCACAAAAGTCCGAGGACTTAGGGCAGGATGAAAACTAGATATTCCTCACCTATAGGGGCATGGTATTCAGCTGGTCTATTTGTGAATTTCTCCAACCGTAGATATTAGCACTGCAACTCACTATGTGACTTCTAATGATAAATTGTACATGCAAAATGCAGGTTAATGTGGGTCAACAACCGATGGAATAAGATGGGAAAGAAGACAGAATCTGATCCTTGGAGATCTTTTTTAGCACAAAATTTAACTTGCCTTAGTTTCACACCTATACATTGTCCCACAAAGAAAAAGCAGAATTTTTATGCTGAATTTCTTGAAGCATCCATGTATATAGTATAACCTGTTTGACCCAGAAAGTTGTGTATTCAGAAGCTGAGAACTGCATGACCTGCCTCATTGCATCAGATTTGCAGGGCACTGAATGCAGAGTCAAACCACAGGACGCAGAGGAATCTTCCATATAACATGTCAGGTCTTAAAACTTCAGAAGGGCAGATAAGCTGAATGTCCTTGTCTAAGACAATCTCATCTGGACTCAAAGTTACACTGCTAGTCATTGCTATTTTCACACTAGTGTTCCAAAGCTAGCTTTGTAAAAAGAAATACAAGACCCAAGTCACACACAATTCCAATGATTTTATTTGCAAAAGAAGTAAAGAAATGAACAAAGCCAAAACATCACTTGGAAGATAAGGAAGTTAGATTCTATTAAAGTCTCATTCTATTAAAGCGTCATTTCAGCTCTTTGACCACGACCAGGAAGACTGATGCTTTGTTTCCTTTCCAAAACATTGAAACATATACCAGCACTCCATGAAACATTCTTTGATTCATTTATGTGCTTATTTTTAGAAAGAGAGTAGAAAGCTGCCTTTGTTTTTCTGGCATCTGATAGGCTAATTGAAATTAATATAAGCACAATTAAAATTAATGAATTGGTCTAAAACTTGATCTTTAAAGGCATGCCACAGTGGGCAGCCAGGCAGAGCAACACAGTCAGTGTTCCAAAAGTGCCAGCCTTAATCAGCATCCAGGCAGCTCAATAAACACCTTCTTTCATTCTTTTCCTGAGGAAAACACCACATCCTCGAATCAATAAGAATATTTGATTTAACTGTAAATTTGCCAAATGGAAAAATTAACTTCAAAGACCAGTATATGTCCATCAGTTTATAGTTCTCAGTTTTTGCTGAAAGAAGAAATGGTATGCTATCCCCCTAGATCATTGCTCTTCCAGTAATGTTTCCATTATTTACTGCTTTACATTTTAAAGCATGACTTATCGTTGTCAGACCTGTTTCAAATCATCAATGTAGAAAAAAACTGTGACAGAGTTTTGAGGAAGGACCAGAGGTAGAGGTTCTGAAATATTACTGTGCACTTCTCTTCCTTTTCCTACCTGTTTTACATACCAGTGCAAGCTTCCAGCGCAGCTGGAGTGAGAATCTAGACCTGTCTCTGACCCCACATTGTAACACCCATAATTTTCAGCACTAATGGTCATCATAGGAGTGGACCATGCTTTAACATTTGTTTCTTCAATCCAGATAATGATAACATCATAAACTTATTTGCACTTCGAAGACTCAAAGAACTGAGAAACAAGATAAAAGAAGCAATACTTAATAAGATCATAAAAATATATTGTCCTGCTGCCCATGAACTGAGAATAAAACCCAGTCAGTACTGTTTAAGTGTCCTCCTAGTAGATCAGAAAGCATACCTGTATTTCTGGAGAACTGTTTTACTAGAGTGATAAGCACAAAGTGTGATCAGTAGAAAAGCCCAAACTCTGGAATACTCTGTCTTACTTTATGTATTAAAAAAGAAAGGTAACAAATGATTAGTAGTGATTAACAACAAGTTAAGGTTAACAGCTTTCAAGGCAATGTGTCTAACCATCACTACAAGAGAATAAGCAGAGTAATTGCGAAAGATACATCACCAATTACTCTATCATCATAATCATCCAGATTCACAGTCACCTGGTGCCCCTTTGTGCAACAAGGATTTGAAGAGCTTGTCCTGGCAATTGGGTGGTCCCATGCAGTGAGTCCACTCGTGGGTGGGGTCTCCAAAGATCACTGCCAAAGGGTCCAGCTTTTCTATCATTATCTAAACAACTTCCATCGTTCTAAAAACACAGTCTCTGGCCCCAGTTGCTCATTTCCTTCCCCCTCAGGGAGCATGGACAAGGCCCCTAGAGAGGAGACAAGAAAATGGCTAGATACCTCTTACCTTTAAACTAAAGGGAGCTGTTGAATTGAAATTTTCCTGTGTAGTTCTCTTTTCACGCAGTGCCTATACCAGTGTTGATTGGTCA
>WAAB01005348.1:0-40228 GCA_013389865.1 Piaya cayana
TCCGTCCCCACCACAGAACTCTCGATTTAAATATTTTGCCACTTCATGCCAAGTTTTTTCATAAGGTCAGAGAAATTTGAAAAACCCAAGACTTTAAAGCATTTGAATTCTATTATTTAAAAAAGATCATTATTAAAGAAACTTATTTTAATTATCTTTGATATACTAAAATGATATTATTTTAACCATTTCCAATATTTTAACTTTTCCAATGAGAGATAAATTATTGATGTTGTGTCAATACCTGGCACCTGTTTAGCCTCCAGCCTGTCTACGACCAATGCTGAAGTACTGCTGCACAAAGGCTGCTTATACATTAGGAATAGAAAGTTAAGTAGCTCTTTTTTTGTTAGAAAGGAAAGCTAGCTTACAAGTACTTCTGAGAAGCTCCTTCTCCAATACTGCTTCCATGAATGAACCCTTGGTACAGCCACAAAACTTTGCAGTTCACAGTAAGACACTACCTTAATTAACAACTACTTGTATGCAGTAAATTTCTTGGATTTGACTGCAAATTTTACCAGCAAAAACCATCTGTGATATCCATTCCATGTAGATGTTAGTCCCTAGTCCCTAATCTGTGAGTGTGTTTTTAAAGTTGACTACAATCTTTTGTAACGTTTTGAGCATTGTTTTAGCTCTGCTATACCATGACATACCAGCTGAGATGCTTAAAACATTGCAAAGTGTCCTCGCGCTTAAGGCATGAGAAGAACATGCTAAAGTTAAATAACTTTTTAAATACCACCGAAAAGTTTTAGAACTTGTAAGGATGGCTGAACATATCTCAACAGAGTCCACTCATATCTCAACAGAGTCCACTCATATGGCAGCATTAAATTTGTGTCAATTTGTTTCCTTTAAGAAAATAAAGCAGCAGTATGTATTATCACCTTAACTTTACAACCCTTGTATTTCAATTGTATCTTGTACATATAAGGTTTATTTTGACAGTATAAAATGTAATATCCAGTTGTTGAACAATTAAAAAAATCAAAACAAGAAATAAATTTGATCCCAATTCTGAAACTTTTGGAAATAATATTTGCACCTCCTGTAAAAACTGTAATATATAGTGGCAATATGCAACAGAAATTTCCCTCATTCAATCAAAAATGCCCTGATATGACTCAATTATATATAAGAAATTATAATAATGATTAAATAGTTTATGGGAAGCACACACAATACAGATCAAAGAAACAGATTATGCATTTTATTTGTAATATTAGAGGATAACATTACTTGAAGCTAAAATTATATATCGATAGCACTGATAGGTTGCATGTAATGACTTTTAAAATAAAGGAACAATACCATTGCTGAAACGATAAATTTTATGTGAAGAGTTTGACAGCTTTCAACTCTTTACAGTTGTAAATGAAAAAGGAATCCAAACACAAATACTTTCCCAAAAATGTAAATAAGTACTATATTCAGGCACGCTTGGCAGCATATGTTTTTATGGAAAAAAAAAGAACATCTGTATTGCACAGATGCATTCTGAATGTATTCGGACTAATACAATAAGTACTTTTAGGCAGCTAGAAAGTAATTATTTCTTTCCTGTTGTTAAATAAAAGACCTGGTAATGATGACATAGAAACACAAAAGATGTCATCGGCTTCTAGCCTAAATCTCAAGGTAATTAGGATCTTTTATGACGGTTCAGAACTTAATTTCTCTTGTATATTACAAATTACAAATGACTCCCAGTGAGAGACTAGATGAAGACTAAAGCCAAAATGCAGTCCTTGTCCTGAACATTTCAAGTCTAATATTTTTTTTTGTTGCTGTTTTGCTTTTGTTCTTTTGAGCAACCAAGAGGTCTAGAGGAAGTGGTATACCTTGACACAGTTAATTGAAAAGATGGTTTGGGAGGTTATGATGGACTGCAATTTACAGTCCAATATATTAAGGAAATCAAGATTGCTTTTATCACTACTAGATCTTAAAGTGGGAGGCACTGTGTCTCAATTTCTGCTGAAATTGATAACCTGCCTCAATTGCTTGAACTAGCTTTGGTCAAGCAGAAGTGTTCAAAAACTTTGATGCAGACTGTATTAAATGCCTACATATCCCCAGATCCTCCAAATATGCAAAATTAAATTAAAATTGTATTTTTTCATACTAATCCTTGATGAATGGTTATAAATTGGAGAGGGGTAGATGTAGACTAGCTATAAGGATAAATGTCTTCACAATGGGAGTTGTTAGTTGTTAGTTGTTGGGGTTGCCTTGAGCAACCTGATCTAGTGGGGGGTGTCTCTACCTATAACAAGGGAGTTGCAACTGCATTATTTTTAAGGTCCATTCCAACCCAAACTATTCTATGATCTTATAAATAACAATATTATTCCAAAGCACAGTTGAACAGTATCACAGAACCATAGATTCATTTAGGTTGGAAATATCTTTAAGATGGTGTCCAACCACAAATCAAACACTGCTAGGTCCACTGCTACACCATGTCCCTAAAGCACCACATCCACCTGTCTCTTAAACACTTCCAGGGGCAGTCACTCTTCTGCTTCGCTGGGCAGCCTATTTCAGTGCTTCACAACCCTTTTGGTTAAGTAATATTTTCTATATCCAGTCTAAACCTACCCTGGCAGGGGAGATCTATGACCTAATTCTGAAATATTCATATCACCTGTGATCAGTTTTACTCCCTCATCCGCTTTGGTTTTGTTCTTAAGCTAACTAGAAAGAATCAGATCCCCAAAAGATTTTTGTCTAAGGATTCACTCAGCCATTCAATCCTCTTATCTTTTAACTTAGAAAAAAAGGGCTATCCCAGAGACTACAAATGATTTCTGACCTAACGAGATAACTTACAGTGCCTCAGAGGAATTATCTCATAAGTAATATAGGATTAAATGACTCTTTAGTTGAATCTCAGACTGTTCAGAAACATAAAATGAGATCATATAAAGCTTGCCCCCTGTTGACTTCCGTAGTGCTGTCGAGTTTTTTTAAGATTTGTGTCAATGCAGTGATTAGAGGACATATATATGGAGGAAAAAGCTAGAGATTACTCCAGTTTAGCAATTCTCAAAACTTTAAAGTCACAAGAACTCACCTAAAAATGAGACATCCCAGTGTCAGTCTCACATCATTCTTCTCTAATTCAGCAATCTGTCATTCCTTGTCCTCAGATAAGATTAGGGCAGCTCAAAATCTTGCTGTGGGTCTGGTATGGAGTTACACCTATTCTCACTCAGGGGTCTGACAGCTGTCTCTAGCCAGTATCGTGTTTGACCAGCACTGTATGCTCTGGTGTCATGAATGGGCTCAGCAGTTAACACGTGGTTAACAAATGCTGCTGTCATCTACTCAGGGATTTTCTGCTATACCTTAATTATATACTCCCAGAGATCATAAAGAGGTTGTAATACTCATGTTTTAGCACAGTACTAGTACACTAATGACCTGTTTCTTTTAAAAAAACTGAACAGCAGTAAGCTGCTCTCTGAAGAGTCCACCTTGGATGGGATAAGTCCCTCTAGACAAGCATACACAGAAACTAATTTATTAGCTTTGTTTGGCAAAAAACAATACTCACCACTGCCAATATATATGTATTTGCCATTAGAAGTTATTTTTTTCCATCTGACACTAAGAACTAATCACAGAATAAGAAATATTTTTTTTTAAATCCTATTTAGGATGTATTTTCTTTTCCTGTCCTCTTTCTCTGTTGACTTCAGTATTTTTCAGACCATGAGGGTTTTTTCTATTTGTTTCTAAAAGCAAAGATGCTTCCCTTGCCAGGTAGGCTTTTCAAGTTCTTGAAGCTTTATTTTAAACAAATTCTTGTTTTCCTAGGTGCATGTCAGTGTTGTGAAAAATGCTTTTTCTGTCACAAAGAGAGAATTACAAGTATGGCTGCATATATAAATCACAACAGCAGGTGACAGATTTTTCAAGTTGGCTGTGGCTAAAATGTTATATTTTGTGATTTCCTTAGACAAAGGATCTTATGAATATAATTTCGTTCATTCTTCAGAAACTGTAGTTATTTAATGTGTTCCTTTTCAATAATCTTTCAAGGGAAAAAAACCCCCATAGAGCATGTTGTGCCAATGTGTTAATTCTTACAGGTCAATTCAGGAAACTCACGCAGATTAGGCTCAGACTGTAGAAGGGTGACTAAAAATTATGCATAGTTGACACACTGATCAAGACTTTAGATATATTCATAAAACACATTTAAACGAGGTCAAAATACCTTGTGGACTCATTCAAGAACTATAATTAAATCTGGTTTTTTGGGGGGTAGTGGCGGTGGTGTATGTTTTCTTTTTTTTTAAAAAAAAGCAGATTTCATATTGACAGAGCATTTAGAAATAAACCTTGAGAAAAATAGTAATGCTAATGTGACTAATAGCACAGTACAGGAAGGGTAATGACATGCTGATGAAAAGTAAGATTATATAAATGCTTCACATCAGATTAATTAACTAAACATCTATATATAACATGAAATTCTGATGGATTACAACTCCAGTTCAAGAAAAGGATAATATAGGTTGGGAAGTGTATCTCACCTTTCCCAACCAAGAGGGCAGCAAATATGACATCATAAAAAAAAAGAAAAAGGTAACAGAGGCTGCAAACACTGTTATTGTTATAGTTCAGTTAAACCATTGTTAGGGCAATTAGGGTAAATGAACAAGAGAAAAATGCTGATAGTGATGTGTTTGTCAAGGAAGAGCCAGGTAGCAGAGTTACAGGAAGAGACGCTTACGTCCAAAGCTTAGGACAATAAAATGTGCAGTGTAGGAAAGGCAAAGCACTGCAATAATCAAAATATCCTCAAATTCAGCTTCATTGTTGGTGCAACAACTTCCCAAAATGAGGATAACAGTATGTTTTCTTCTCTAAAGAACAGCTACATGAAAATACTGAAATTTGCCAGAAAGAAACCTAGAAATAAAATCTTTGCAAGGTGGTGGATACAACTGAAGGGCATTGTACTGAAAGTCAGGAATAAATACATGCTGGTAAGACTTCAGAAAGGCAAAGGTAAAACCAGCAGGATTGTTCTTTCCATATAGCTGCAAATGGTTCACTGATGATTTGAGCTGTACTAAAGTTCACTCAGTAGAGCAGAGTAAATGCAAATCTAATTGCTAATGGAGTATAGAGAAAACCTAGAGAAATAAAAAAAAAAAAAAAAGAAAATAATTTAAAGACATGTTTCTCTGTTCTGTGAGGAAGCAAGCAAGCCAGGGCTAGGTGCAAAGCATAAAATTAAACCAGAATTTTATTACTAGTATTTTTTCTTTTAACTGTAACTCTGACCTCATTTGGACCAATTCACAGGATATTAACTCTCCAATAAATCTCCAAGAAAATTGATTCATTCCTTGTTATAAAATTCAAACATACGTTTTTGCATATCCAGTCTTCAGTTTTTGTTCTAATTATGAAAGAGCTTGTGACACAGATAAGACCATTTGATAAAGCAAGTGGCATAAGCAACGTGGTGGTCTGGCTTATCTATTAGAACTACAAAAGGCAATTAATCTGACTCCATCTGACTCCAAAGTATTTAACACAATGGTAAGCTCAACATTTTCTGTTCAGAGAGATCTTCCCAAACCTTTGAATTAATTGCACGCAAAGCATGGAAATTTAACCAATGCTGAAACAGAGCTCTGACAATTTAGTGAATAATCTCTCTCCATCCTTACACACTGCAAAACCCAGTTCATTCAAGAATTCTTTATTCCAGAAGAAAAAGACTTAGCAAAAAAAAAAAAAAANGAAAAAAAAAAAAAAAAGGCAAATAATGCATCCTTGCCAGAAATGTGGACAGGTGAACAATTAATATTTTATCCAACCATAAAATATGCACATAGTGGCAAAAATCTCTTTCCCTTCCAGGTTTCATTGAAGTTTGCAAGTCGGGAATCAAGAGAATGTGCCAGCTCCAGCACCACACTACAAACATAACCTATCTCAGTGTAAATGAAAGCACTTTCCTAAACAGTGGCAAAAGCACTTACAAAAATCTTCTTCCATGCTACCTGTGCCAACACTGGCTATAGATTACTAATGGCTTCTGGTTACTCCCTTGCAATGTGAGAATTTATCACTATAACCATCAAGAACCATTTCAGGCACTGTGCATCTCTGATGCCCCAGGAGCCCTGCATCTTCTCCCTTCTCTCTCTGGGTAGAGAGAGAAGGAAAAGCAGGAAACAACTTAGTAGGCCTTTTTACTTCTCCCTCTTAATTAAACCTACTAATATCTCATGATTATTGCAAAGAGTTAATCTCATTTATAATGAATCTTTCTTAAATTACAAGACTGGCTTACTAGCGGTCAAAAAGATTTTTTTTTTTATTGTGCATATAGTAAATAATACAAAATGGTACCAATGCACACAGTATTATAGTTAAAAGAGCACCTCAAAATCTATGCAGTTAGTTCACTGTCGTGAGTCATTAAAATTTTCTCTCTGATGAAAACAACTCTGCTTTTAGAATTTGTCCCTTGAAGATACAAGCACATTGGAAACCTAAATGAGTGCTAGGAAGATCATCTTTTACAATATGCATTACACCTCATAGGCTCAAGTGTGGAGAAACAACACAGTACAAACGGTGGAGTCTCTCTCGTACAAATTAGTCATTTTCCATTTCTTTAGGGGAACAAAGAGAAAGCCATTATTCTCCTGAAGCTGTCTAGAGCATTTAGGAATGTGTGATAGACATATGAATAATTTCTTTGGAAGACAGAATAATTTCTTCTAGCACTGATCAAAAATGAACCAGTTAAATTTGGACAGCTACAGATAAGGATGAGGGACCAATTCTGTTTTGTTAAGCCTTTCTTCTACTAATCATCAAAAGAGGTTTGTTATAAATATGTAAATAAATAAATCTATCTATCAATCTGGCAGCAATGACACCTCAAAAAAATATGGATTCCTAATAATGGATTTAGAGGTATTTAATTTACTTTAATTTTTAACACAGATTCATGACTGGTTGCATGAGGAACAATGGTGTTACCACATTGTACTTTCCACATAGTTGCTTTCACTACTCTACATAAATTTACTTCTTAAAAGCTCAGAAAGGAAAAGAAAACCGTTTGAACCTTACAATCAGCTTCTTAATATTGAAAGGAATGAACAACTATTTCCATCTATCTTGTACTTGGGGGAGACATATGTAGTCATTAGAAACTTGACAAAATGTGGAGGGGAAAAAGAATGGGAGATAAACCCAAAGAACTAAATGAATAGTTTAAAAACACCAAGGACTGACAGCAAAATGAAGTGGAGATATTTAGTTTGGTTTGATTTTGAAAACTTAGACCAATTTCAAAAGTGACAGAATGGTGAAGCACTAACCTCGAGGCATCAGAGAAAGTTTCAGAGATTAAGTTTTTTCTTCATAACTGACTTAAACACTGAGTTTGCAGCTTGGGCCAATAGAATGCTGGGCACTTGATTACAATAGATATGCTTGCTGTGGATTGGTGGTGAGCACCAGCAGGCTTTATCTTCTTGCTGTTTCCACTCCCTACATCTGTTTTAATGCTTTTATGGAGAAAGTGCTTTGTACTGCTGAGTGTCTGCACTGTCTGTAGCATGACTCTGTGTCTAAGAATTCTAGACACCGGGGTTATTGCTAATAGGGTAGATATACAATTATCCCATTGACAGTAAGGGTCATGGCATTTCTTTTGCTACTGTAAAGAAAATGCTTTAGCAAATATCAAGACTTTCATGTCCTTGTTGACCTATCAGCTTTGCCACCTACAGTTAATTACCTCAAAATAATAGTAGAGCAATTTCACTTTTTCTCTTATCAGTTTCTTCAAGCTAGTTCTCTAAGTAGTGATTATATACATAAAAAAAAAAAAGAATATCTGAAGGCTAGAAATTCTTGAACTATACTGTACCATACCAGTAAGATTAATTACCTACTATTGATCTTCTATGATCTGGTGGGTCTCTTCCAACCTGGTGATTCTATGATTCTATTCTAACAACTGTTTTACTGTTACTAGGCTGACAAATTAAGTGCTACTAGAAATTAAAAATATTAATTATATTCCTAGAAGAACTATGACAATAAAGACAATATGATTAATACGGCCTAAAAGCACTGGAACGGAACCCTGTCTTTTGCATTTTGAGAGGTGTTCTGTGCACAGAAAAAAAATGAAAGAATAATTCAATAACAGCAATTAAATAATTCTAGAAACAATAATATAAAGCAGTGCTTTTTGTCTAAGATTACTTACTGCAAATTGTAGGAAGAAACTCATCACATCCATCCCCTCATAACAACTCTCACTGAAGACAGGCAATAAGAAAAACACATGCCACTTTTTCATAGTTCTGGGACTATACAGACAAATTAAACCTAGACAAACCCATACAATTTACTCCATTTAATCTACTCAAAACCATATTCATCCAGATGAGAAAATAATTCATAGCTGAATGTAGTTAGAGAGGCTTCATTATGTGACTCAGGGATGTGGAAAAGTGAAGAACAGGGAAGAAAAACCTCAATAAAGCAAGTTCCTTCTCCACCACATACAATATTCTGCTGTAGTTGTGTGACAACCTTAATAAATTACTCTCAGATGATTTAATACATTTTATTAGCCATTTGGACTATGATTTTTGCTAAGATCATTGTTGGGAGAATAGAGAACAACCTTCATGGATTGCTATATCCCTGACAGACAAGGACAATAATAAAAAAAAAAAAAAATCAAGACACTGACAAGATCAGATACATTGCATATGAGATCCTAGACAGAGCAATTCCTCTCATTGTCATTTGATCTTGACTTCAGCTCTAAAGAATGAGATGCTTGAGGCTATGTATGAAAAATTATTTTCACCTATACTTTCTACTAATTTTTGTATGCAAATATTGCTGTTTCATCTGCAAAAAAAGATTATCTTTATGCATATATTGAGGAAGAATTTAAGGAAGATACCTATGAAAGGATGAAAAATTATCTTCATCAATCTACCAGAGAAGGGAAATTGAAATTGTTACAGCTTAAAATTTTATGCAGGTTTTATTAGATTCCATAGAAGCTTCTCAATAAAAGATTACTTTCCAGCGACAATAGCTGGAGATCCAGAAGGTGAAGGTATCATTCAGATCTTATTGGAATTTTACATATTTAAACTGTCTCTTATTATTAAGGTAGAGTCATACAGGAGCCTATGCATAAACAAGCAGTTTTGGAAAGTGAAGTTTTAGTCCCCTTAAAGTCACTGAAATATATGTTATTCTAGAAGGACTCAGAAAAATAGAACTAAGGCCAATCTCCATTTGCTTTGTACTATTTCAGCTGCATGAAGTGACTATTCTCAATACCCCCAATCAGATGGCAATTTATAATACCATATTATTATAACCTCTTTCAAATACCTAGGAAAACATTCATTGATTGTGTTGCTAGTCATATCCTTAGTGATTACCATATTTCCAATGCACAGGCACTTAAGCATGGTTATGACCACTGAAAGAGTCAGGCACTAATATCTTTGCAGCATCCTTTGATTACTAGCCACTTTCTGCTAGCCAGATTAAATGATTCCTTTCTTAGCTTTAGTTCAATGACTGATTTATTGTTACTAATGGAAAATGTTGATTTCAAATTTTTCTCTACCATCTGAATTGTCCATTTAAGAATACACCGGTCAGTTCTTCAAATTTTTATTCCCTGGAGGTTTTCATCAATTTAGCCCATAACGTTTGTCTTTCCTGAAATGCTTAAGATTAATACCTTTCTATAGAGAACATTGACTACATTACAGATGGACAATGGCCAATGCAAACATCTAAATGGAACATTACTTGTATATATGAACTTAGTTCTCTAATTTGTGTACCTCTCTTTTCCCATCTGCCTGCCTCCATTTGCTTTTTCCAAGCAAACAGAAAAACAGTATTTAATTAAATTTTTTTATTATTTTACTGAGTCAAACCAATAATTCACCTTTTGACATTCTACTATGCAATCCTCTGAAAATGGGAACAACCTTAATAAGCACTGTCTTTACTGGCTTTTGGACACCTAACAACTCATTTAGTGAAAGCCTAATTTGCTGCAGTTTGTTGAAGTCCGTGGGAATAACATATTTTGTTAAAGTTAATCAAGTGCCCATCTGCTTCCTGCTTCAAGAATAATTTATCCTTCTTAGTTAGATAAACTTGTCCTTGTTTGTTTATTTCTTAAACATTCAGACTAATGTACCGATTGTATAATTACTGAGCTTTTACAGGGTTTTTAATTTTGCCAGAGAAATGAGACAATCATTAAGAATATCTTTAAGAATAAGTTTATGTATTTCAGAGACTTTCAGGCCTCATGGAGAGTCTGTGTAAACTGAACTGTTTGCTTTTTAAAAAATAAATAAATTAAGGTCACTCAGCAGCTTTAATTTATGCTAGTCTCTGTTCTGCTTTAAGACTTCCCAGTGGTCAGTACATCCTGCATTTCAGAATTCAAAGAGGTAGATCTTGTTCCCTTAGTTTACCAAAAGTCTTTTTTTATGGATAACACATTAACTTATGTCCATGAAATTAAAGGGGCAGATTAAAATGACTAGAACCAAACACAGTACAAAGGAAAGATCTTCACATGTACCTCTCTGTCTATCTATTCCTAGGTAAGGAAATATATTAAGGATACATGCTTCATAGATCAATGAAGAATTTTCTTTAAACTCATTGGCGTTTTAGAAGGTTTCAGTGAATACTTTTAGAGGTTCATAACTTTGATTTGGAAATAAAAAATCTCTGCTGACAGAGGTTGGGGTTTGCAAATTGTTGATCATATTCTTCAACTTTATTTACAACATTTTTGGGCTTCGTTTGTTTGTTTTTAAAAAAGTCCACCAATACTCTTGGTCTCTGGACACAATCATATGTAAAGAAAATAAATATATAATGTATTAAAATCCAGAAGAATTTGAAGGAACACACATTCCTCTCAAATTAGATTTCTTTCTATATTTTTTTAATTTTAAAAGTTTAGTGTGCCAAGTAACTGGAAAATTACATTGTGATATTGACATTCTACCCCTGCTTCTGCTTTAATACAGGGTACTGACTAGATGTCATTCTCAGAAACAGAAGAAAAATCTAGAGAAACCACTGGGGTTTTCAATATTTCAGGTAGTCACAGCAAAAAGAGAAAAATGACAGATTAAAGAGGTAGGGTTGGAAACCTTAGATTATGTTAAAGTTTCATCCTTTGTTTTGTTTTTTTTTAAAGCCACAGCTCTTTGAGACCTAGTGATTAGAAAATTCAGGCTGCTGCAGCATTCACTACCTAGGTACAACATTTACATTTATTTCCTTTCGTCAGAATCAGACTAAAGTAACTACTTAGTGTATAGGATTCTGATTGTAAGAAGTTTAGTCTCACTGCAATCGGGCTGATTTAACTGCCTATGCACTAGGGTCCTGTTGAGAGGTTTTAGAAAGTGTGTCATGTTCCATTTACACTGTACATTTGCTGATGTAAAAGCTCCAGTTTGTGAATTAAGAATTTACTTTTAACTAGTATTCATGCAAATAAAATTTGTTGCTAGAAACTAAACACTAAAAGGAAGACTAGAAGGGTTTGGGGTATTCATGAGAACCGATATGATGGGAAAAATAGTGGTCCACCTCCTCTTCAGAATACAGTTCTAAAAATCCCTGACAGATACATGTTCTTTCTCATTTCTTATTCAAGATACTATTCTACAAGGACTTCACCACATGCTTTACTTTATAATCTGAGAGGTTCCACTAGAGACACTGATTAATAGAGATCTACACTCTGAGATAAAATTCTTGTGTGGAATGAAATGCCCATTAGGCTGACATTAGACTATTTTGCCAGAATCCTCAATGTCTGTTTATATAACCAGATAAACTCTTAAATTAAATATTTAATATCTAATTGAGATATGAATATGAATGCTAGAAATCACCTAGACATCCTGAAAGCATATGCCTTAAAAATATTAGATTTTAAATAGACAGGATACACAGAAAAAGGGAATTTTCTGTGGAGAAAGTTGTCTTTAGCTCTAGTGTTCTATATCAAATTTGTAAATATCTGTAACCAATAGCAAATGGTTTGTAATATCACCAGTTGAAGGAACATAAAAGAAGAAACTATACAAATTGTTCCTCTGTAGCACTGCACTGAGATAATAAAAACATAGAATGGTTTGCGTTGGGAGGGACCTTAAAGATAACCCAATTCCAGCCCACTTGCCATTGGCAGGGACACCTCCCACTGGATCAAGTTGCTCAAAGCCTCATCCAACCTGGTCCTGAGCACTCCCAGGGATGGGACATCTAGTGCCTCACCCCCCTTACAGTAAAAAATTTCTTCCTAATATCTAACCAATATCTCCCTTCTTTCAGCTTAACTGTTCCCCCTTTTCCTGTTCCTGCACTCAGTGATAAAATACTCCTCCCCAGCTTTCCCTGTAGGCCCACTTTAGGTTCTAGAAGTCTGCTCTAAGGTCTCCCTAGAGCCTTTTCTTCTCTAGGCAGAACAAGTCCAGTTAAGCCAACAAGATAAAAACTTACTGAAAAGGGCAGGAAAATGCTTAAAGGTTTCTGGCATTCAGGTGTTGGGAGGACTCAGATTCAGAACAAAATAGTGAGCATTTGTGTAAATATTTTTGTCAGATTCTACTTGTTCATCAGTGAAAATTCATCAATACTAAATATCACTCACCACAATGATACATACCTTAGCCAATTTTAAAAGTAGTCCTAGTGTACATATATATGCATAGTTTTGAAAGAAGTTTCTAAAAAAGGAGCTTGCTTTATAAGACAAATATTGAAAGCTAGGTGCACTATGCCTCCATGTGTAGTGTGAATGTAGATAACCCGGAGATCTTTCTAAATAGGCATTTTCAAAATCTAACATGTTCTGATCTGCAAAGACGTATTAGAAGGTCAGAATTACTGACTGCTTTAAAATAAAACAATGCAACTTATGCAAGACAGTAATCTTTCCAGTTTTAATAGCAGCTGACCAGTATTATTCTAGATTAATAGACACATATTCAATTATACCTTATTGACAAAAAGAATGTGTTGGTTTGTTGCAGAGCAGGACAATGAATAGAAACAACAAAAAAAAAGTAGTAAAGTGAGCAGATATCTGGCATCAATGGCTCCATGGGATACAAGGAGTAAGACCTGGGGATGAAAGGAATTGGAACTGAATGTATTTGCATTACAGATTAAACACTATGTGCTCAGTAGGAAAGTGAACAACACTTCACTGAACGATAGCAAAATAAGTTGAATATGCTAGCAATGTTTTTATGTTCCACAAATGATCTTTTATTGTTGTTAACACTTCAGCCATCCTTTTTTTCCCTCCAAAACTTGTAAAGCAAAAAGAAAACCCTGGTTCCCTTGTTTGCATTTCTATTTTCAAGTCATGCTATAGTTCTAAATATGCTCAAGTACTATTAGAAACTGACAGTCCTTATGGCTTTTCAATTACAGATTTGCTTTGAAATTTTTTTAAACAGACGCAGTATTGTGCTCTGACTTGAAGATATCTTAGTTTCAAAGTCAATGCACATGGAGAAGCTATTCACACTTCTGTAGGAATAAACACTTCACATGGAGAAGACTAAGATGCAGTTTGTTTAAATGCCATTCCATTTACACAGATTTAGAAGAATGGAAAAATAATATTTTACCTTAAAAATAACCATAATTTATAATTAACCCAGAACATTAGGAAAAGATGAGAAAATCCTATCTGGGAAAAAACATGGCATATTCTGTATGAGGTATCTTCTATTCTGGTCTCTTCCTTCTGTATTAGTCCTGACACAAAATGTGCTCTGCTTACAGATTAGTTCAAAATTCCAGTCACTAGTAAGTCAAACATTAAATTTCCATGAATTTTTAATTCTTTAATTGTGTAAGTTTTTAATTTAAAAACCCCAAATACAGGATAACTCTAAAATCTTTGTTGATAATTCACAAGATTATAAGATTCATGAATCTAGATAAGTCTTCCTTGTACATTATATATTTTGCTACTCTTTTTACTGTCAAAATGTATGATGTTGGAAATGTTCAGATATGAACTTTGCCTTTCCTCAAGATATATAGAGAACATACCTTTCATCTCCTACCCTGAAAATAAGATTTATGTAGGACTGAAACGCTTTATTGACTTTCTACTTCTGTAAGGGATGCATTTCAGTGAAGGAATGATCTGCTGAATAAGAATGTAATTTGTTTACATATTTATCAGAACACACTAAATCTGAAGAAACCAGCTGTCCTCTGATATTTTAAATATTTCACACATTCGACATTCCTGATACAGCACCACCTAATTTGTTCGGCATCTTTTAGCATGAGAAAAATGTACAAAAGGAATCATCCTAATTTTGAATACAGGAAACCAACATGAATGAATAAAAGCCAGAGTCCTTCATCCTGGTCCTACTCTAGGGGTCTACCTATATAAATATAATCTTGCTACTGACTTCCATTAATGCTTAAGAGATTGAAATCTTTTCTTGTCTTGCACTTCTAGTGCTATACATGTTTATTAAACAGCATTTTTCATACTTAAAGTGTCCTTTTTGAATAAAAAGAAAAAAAAGCTATCTCTGAACACTATTTTGGAGAATTTTGGATCTGACTACCAATCCCATATTTGGAAGAAATTGGTTTTGTTTACAATACAACAATTTGCAACACAATTTAATGTTCACTCTTAACTCATATTTCTATACCTCCACTTCCCATTTAAAGAATTGGAAAAAAGCTGTTCTTTCATTTTATGACTTTTTTGCACATACAATTTTTGAAATGTAGGACCAAAATTACAGTCATCTGTTCAAGAGCTAATGAAATAACCCCTTTTTAAGACTTGCACCATGCCATATTATTGTTGTATGGCTATAGATCTTTTAAAGTACATTTTAATGTAATCATGATACTGTGAAGGTGGACACAGTTATATTCCAAAAGAAGCCTGAGAAAATAGCTTTGATGTGGGAAAATAAGCTCACAGACACAATGTTGTGTTTAACAATTTACTCAGTTGCAGAAATAACCATTCCAGTAGCCTTCAGCAAATATGAAATAAATATTTAGAGTAACACCCTCAGTCTCAAAATTACTCTAAGTGAGCAAAAGACTTGATTTAGTCTTAAACCAGTGTAGTCTATAAAGTAGAACATTCTATAGCTTTTGATCTTACAATATTGTGTGTGTATATATCCATACACATATATATGTGCATAGAGAGACATGCATAGAGAAACAGACACACAAAATTACTTCCTGTTGTAGGATCAGGACATAACAATCTTCACATACAAGACTGAGACACAAGTGAAATTTGTACTGTTTCCAATAAAGAAAGAAAGACTGGAAAACAATTTCTGATCTTATGCTCTCAGAAGTCTAAAGACTGGATAAGTTAAGACTAATTTTCCAGTAGCATAACATTATTTTTACAAATTATTTAGAAAATGAAAGCACTCACCAGTCCCCTAGAAATTAATGACAGCATTTTCTTTGCTTCAAAGTTACGTTTTTGTATAGCTTGTTTGAAACTTTTCAGAAATATTTTAAACAAACGTAATGATTGATTACATTCAGTAAGATGGCTACTAAACTTCATGGAAATACTTTGACAGGATGATCTTGCAGGATTTTCCCCATGAAGTTCTTTATGATTGTTCCTATATAAAACATGGTAATTATGATGCCGATTTCTGGTTTTTTAAGCATTTTAAAACATTGCCTAGATGTCTACCAAATAAAACCTCTATTTTTTTACATAAGGAAACTACACGAAATATTTGTTTCCTACTGTTTACCCAGCTAGTTCTAACTTCAGGAGCTGAACTTTTAACTGACATAAACCACAGCCAGTGAATCCCAGAATGGTTTATGTTGGAAGGGACCTTAAAGATCATCTGGCGATACATCTTAAGTCATACGAGGATCCTACTCTCTATACCAGTTCAAGTCTGAGTAAGAAGTGTTGATGCTTATTTAGGATAAAACATTGAATTCAGGCAATTACAACTATGGACTTTACACGAAACACTTAACAATCCTTTCTACATTTTTCCTTTCACTATTTTTTATCATGTTTTTGAAGGATTCTTCCCCTTCCCTCATTAATATTACAGAAATATTACTGAATGCAAAAACCCTTAAAATGGCCCAAATAACTCTGAAGGAAAGAATTCTTCAAGCATAAGAAACCACTGTAAATTAAGTCAGAATCATTTCCAATCACTTCCCTGGCTTTCCCCCCCTAGTTTACACTATGTGCATTAAAAGACATACATGTCCTCCTAGAAAAATGGTCTTCTCACTGCCTTAAGTGTGTTTTTCCTTCCTCAGGAATTCTCTTCTGATCACAACATGTTTTTTTTCTACTTATACTGACTCCATCAATATAAGATACAGGCAATTTTATGAACACGTCATTTATTCACCTCCTAGTCACTTGACTAAGTGTATTTCTGTATCTGGCTTAGCTTTGAGTCAAAAAGAAGAAATAACGAATAACATCACATGTAATCTCATGTGTGAGGTTTTTCACTCAGGTGGTTTTTATGGTGGTTTGGGAGGATTTTGTTGAAAGGGTTTTTTTGTGTTTAATAAACAGAAGAAACCGATAATTTTAGTAGTGTAAATGAGAAGGAACATCTCTATTAGGAGACATTTTGTAGGCAGACCATGTTATTCAGTAACTGTTTGCAGACTTACAAGAGGAATTCCAAAGAATAAACTATGAAAAACCAGCAAAAGCAGACAATAGACTGTAGAAGATCATACTGTCGGTTTGGGGGGTTTTTTTTGCAGCCATTTTGAATCAATACATTCTGAAAAGTAGCTCCAGCAGGCAGAGATCCTTTTGCCCAGTTGCAGAAAACAATTTAAGTGGCACATTACTTAATTTCCCCCTTTTTCATTACTTTTATTGCCTTCTATCATTGTCTTGTTCCCTTATTTCTAATTTTTTTTATCACTATTTCCTCTGCTTTTGCATGTGTGGCCCTGTCAGTTCCATGTTCCTTATCCTCAAGAGCCAAGTGCACATTCAGTACCAGAGGACACCAAGTTCTGAGCAATTAAATCAGCCTGTGAGCCCAGAAATTTCACAGGCCCAGCTGTGCCAAGTCATCAAAGACACCTGTGGTATTGCCTTAAAAACTACAGTAACTCCAGAATTAAGTGTCACACATGGAAAATTCATAGGAATCACAGAAACTCACAGAACAGAAAAGAATCAAAGCCAGAAAAATAACGGACTTTACACAAAAATTGCCTGGGAGAATGATGAAGTCCTTACTGAACAAATTAAAATCAGGTGTTTGGTTAAGGAAGCATCTGAAATTTTTGGAGCCTTTAAGTACAGAGTCCTACTGTGATGCCCAGAAAAAGTTGTCACTCACCCACTGAAACTAAAATACACAAATGAAAAACATGGCTTCTCATGAGGTCAGTCCAAACATGGGGAATGAATTGCTTAGGAAAAAAAGGAATGTCTTGTTTCAGGTGCAATATTTATTCAGTGATCACAAAGTTATCGAGCACATGCATCAAAGCACTGATGTTTTAACCAAAAAAAGAAAAAATCAATCACAGGAACACATATCAGTTCAAAGCAACAATGCCCCACTTTATTTGCTTCTTCCAGTTAGAGCAAAACATAATCTATCTTTTCACAACCATTAAATAACATTATATCACATATCCAGAAAGATGTTCAGGTACCCTGGTGGGAGGTGATTTGCATGTGTACTCTCTTCCATACTTCCACTATGAAATACTGAATAACTCGTGTAACTAAGCAACATAGCATTAATGTTGAGGTGCTTTATGCTTTAACAATTACAGTTAATTGGGGAAAACATTGTTTACTACTGCCTCCTGACTGGATGGTGTATGCCCAACTCTGCAGGCGTCATGCAGTTCACAATTAATCTTAGAGCCCACTACTTCCTTTCCTGCAAAAGGACTACAGTTTCACAAGTGTACTTTAAGTTCTCAGCTGAACATCAAGTTTAAGTGGTCCATAAAGAGTCTAGAGAGTCTACTCGCTACGTACCAACACAAGACTTGACAGAAGAATAACAGGAAGTGATAAGTATGCACTTTCTTCTCCCACTTTTCTGTATGTGAGTAACAGATCATGTAGAAAAAAAAAAAAGGAAGAGAAAGGGTTTACATGCAGGGCTGACCCTCTCCTGCCTGGCACCAACACAGTCAAGCAGAATTGCTACACAAAGGAAACTTGCCATTTATCATTGCTCCACAGAAATGGCAGAAACTGACTGCTGAAGAACTGTGGAATAATGCAGCTCTGAATACTGAGACAAAATTACCTGCTACTCTTTTGCACACAGCTTGCAGGAAATCCACCATCTCTACTAACCAGGGGTTTTATCCATTTGTAAGTTCGGAGAACTTGTGATAGAAATTGTCCTACTGTTTACTAAAGTCAGTTTAAGGAAAGTAGTTCAGAACTGGCATTATTCAACAGACCTTCAAGACTTGGCAACATAACTTCTTGTGCTGCAGTTTCTCATAAGATTCCTTGGTCCCATCTAAATGTGTTGTCTTACAAAGTACTGTTGAGTGTCAGGGATGGGATGGACACACGCTTCAGAGCTGTACAAACATTAAACATCTGAGGTCAAATACTGACATGAATTTTAACTGGGGAGTAGAACATCTAGAGATAACTGCCTTATTTTCAGTAGTGGCACACTGGCTGAAAATATAACTGTTTTCTCTTGTTTAATTGTTGAGTGAATTATAATGTGGAATTTCACAGCCCATCAACATTATGTTTTACTGTACCTCCATATTGGGCTGAAACAAACAAACAAACAAATGTACAGAAATGCTTGATTTTTTTTCAGTTATCTGCAGTATTATGCTAGATTTGTCATGTGACACCTCATTTCATTTATTGGTATTTACTGTCCTCCAGCTGCCAGCATCAATGCTGATTTTCCACCTGCTAGCTGCCAAGCTTCATTTCTAGAGTTATTATGCATCTACCCACACTGTTCTTTTCCTGTCATTATTTGTAGCACCACCTCTAACCATGAAATCTAACCTTTAAGTGCCATGTAGTTATCCACAAAAGGGTACCTAAATAACTAAATTCTGTGTCCTTCACCCATCTCTTCAGAGAGATTTCATTTAGTTTGAAATGTCATGAAAATAATATTCAAGTACACACTGGAATTAACATACAAAAGAAAATATTTACTCAACAAAACCACAGTCATGAACATTATCATTAACAATATTACCTTGTTTTATCCCTTTTTTTTCCTTTCCTTCAAGAGAGTTTAACCTGCATTATTTCCAAAATAATCACTCAACGACTTACAGCCATAATATTTACTTGTTTAACACTTCAAAACTTCAGCATGCCATCCTTAGAATAGTAAAAGCAATTTAGAATACTAAACAACAACAAAAATCACCAGTGGCTTCAAGCAAAAAAAAAAATTCAGTTAACAGGAATATAAAATCTATGTATTCTATTGCAAACTCCATCTGGAGACTTGGAGGTGAAAAATCCTAGTGGAGTTAAAGTTTTGGCTGTTACTTCTTTCATTGTGTTTTCGAATTTATCATGGAATAATAAAACATTAGAACAGCCATATGACCCCAAGGGCATGAGTGTAATTCACAACTAGACATGTCTTCTCTCCAATGTACTGTCACACTGGTACATTGGATAGTTGTAAGGCTGCAACTGCTGGTGATTGAAGGGCACAATAGAATAAATTTGCAGGTATTATTTATTAGAACAACTGGCAGGCTGATAAAAAGCAAATATGATTTTGAACAATACCTTTCTCAGGTTTGAAATAAACGTCACAATCAAACAAAGGGTTTTTTTCTGTTCCTTAATATTTGCCTACTTCTATTCAGATACTGTTTCTATCAGCAATCCTTGATTTGCTTGTGTTTGACACGTTAATAAATCTGTAAAGGTCAGAGCAGCACTGGGCCTCAAGCAGGTGAAGGAGGACTTATTGTACAAAGAAGCATTAAAAAAAGGTGACAGCAGACTATTATGTCATTTGGGGGTTTTGGGGGTTTTGGGTTTGCTTTTTTTATTGAGTATAGGAGAACAGAGAAATCTTAGCAGTTTCCACACAAGTTTTGGGGACGAAATGCCTTATCAACATTGGCAGATGCAATCATTCATTAACTTATTTCAGATTTAAAGAGATTGGTTCTGTTTGAACCCAGGGTCTGTCAAGTATATTAATTGCTTCAGGAATCTGACACCAGTGCAGCTTGTGAATATCTATGAGAAATAATGCTGCAATACCAAAACATGATGAAAATGCAGTTCAAAGAGGGAGGAAAGTGTCACTGCATCAGTGTTCACCAACTCAATGTAAGTCTTTTATCTTATATTAGGAGTATGATCTTATTGTTTTGGTATCACACACCTTTTCATCCTAAACTTTAGAGTCTCTGTAACCCTGGGGAAGAGATGCATATGTTTTGAATTGAAACTGGAATTAAATAGCTTCTACTTATTTTTTCCCCTCCTCTCATCTTCCTACCCTTGTCTCTGTAGCAAACACTACTTCTAAACTGTCACAGAAGATTTTCGTTTGGTTGACGTATCCAATATGATAAGATACTTCTCTGACAATAGAAAACCTTATATTGCAGTAGGTCTAGACCATTTCTGTCTACTTTAGTTCAACGGTGATTCTGGTAAACTTATGTACATGGAATATTCCCTAATCAAAAAGCAGTGACATTTGTGCAAAAAAAGAGGTGATTAACAACTCAACATAGCCAACACCCACATGAAGATAAGGTTGGGTCCAACATAGTAAAAAATAGAAAACACACCAAAACTATTAACTACAACAGTTGTGATGTGCTGCTAGCTCTCCAGAAACACTATGGACAATTTAGTGATCATGCATCTTGAATACTGGAATGGTTCTTCTGTGAAGGAATCTGTCACAGTCTTAGTTTTCCAAGAAAATAAATATTTTAAAGCCTTTACAGACCAAATTATGAGGCAAACTACAGAAACGTACTAAATTCACTGTATTCATCATAGCAAATGCATTTATTTGCATTGTTCAGAATTATAATTTATATATTTTTGGTAATTTTTCCCCCAGATTTTTTATTTTAGATGTCTAATTTCAGACAATATGTTGACTAACAGCTGATTAACTTTGTAAAGAAAATCACAACAAGTTTGCTTAATGGTAATTGAAAAGAAATCTGAGCTATGATTTTATGCATAATATACATGGCTTTGATCCTGCAATACTTGCATAAGTGCGGGGAGGAATATTCATTCTAAATTTGGCAAATTCATAGGAGCAAAGGTTCAGTATAATGTTAGAGCTGGCAAATTTCATATCTTTGACCTAAACAGGATTCTCTGTTTTTCCTTTATTCTTATTAGGAGGCATTCAGTGAAGTGTCCACATCCAGTTGGTTCTAATTAGCATACAAAGCACACCCATAGGGTACATACCATGAAATTGGTGACAGACTTCTTGCTGTTTTATCATCTTTTTTTTTTTTCTTACAGGGCAGTGAGTAGCAGGCTTGTAGAACAACTGTAAATCTCTTTGAAATGTTAACTTTGAATATGCACTTCTTCTGGTTCAAGCCAAAGAATAGTCCTGTTTTGACATTTTAAATAGTTTACTGACATTTTAGGTTAATGAATGAAGAGAATTTATCAACATTCAAAGATATTTTCAACATTTAATCATGACCTCTAATTCTTAACCTCAATAACTCGAGCAATGTTGTCCACAGAGCAGACATTGTCCCAGGCTGCAGGACATTAAATCTCCTCCATTGCAGTCTTGCACATGTAAAATGGTAATAGATTGTGTTTACAAAACACTTAGTTTTTTAGTCAGACATGAAAGTATTCCTATAACTGCCATAAAATGTAATTGGAAAGAGAAGAAAAAGCAAGAAAAGGCAAGACAGAAAGAATAGGCATTAATATATATCATGAAGATCCTCAGAGAACAGACTTTCTTTAACGGCTATGATAGTGAGTTAAATTTGGAAGCAGAGGTCACTATTTTTGATTCTTTCTTAATTGTTATTCATATTGTCATTTTTATTACTTAGAATAATTCTGAACTAAAATATATAATGACTGAATTTTTTTTGAGAAAGAGATTCATCATACACTCTTGAACAGCACTCTTGTAGGGCTCTAGCTCCGCAACCTCATACAGAGGTTGTTGCTGTAGATTACTCTGAAAACACTGGGAAACATCTATGAAGTACTGTGAACACAAAGCAACTGCAATCATATTTAAGTACTATGTGAAATGACTTGGTAATCATTTCTCATAATGTAAGAGGACTGTTCAGTGACCAGAAAGAGAACAAAAAGAAAACCACACACATTAATCTCCCCTTTCTCTTTTGTTCTCAGACCACTTGCTTCTCCACATTTCTATAGAAAAGTCCCAGTGCTGAAGAAATATTCTGTTTTATTTGTGTTTTTAAATTGCACTGATGATGTTAACCAGGTTTAGAATGTGAAGTCATAGAAGAAAAAGTAGTAGCAGAAGAATGCATATATCTGATCAGTGTTACGGAGCACTATCAAAACTGAGAGTCTCCTTGGAGCTGCTGATCTATTTCAGGTTACCAAAAAGAGGCATAGCTCTGCCACATTTGGTACCAAGTCACAAGGGTTTATTTTTACTTCCATTAGAAAGATATTATTGGAACACCTGAATAAAAAATAAGGACATTTCTGTTTTCATACTGAAACTTGATTTGAATATTTTATGGCATACAGTCTTCAAGTAATGCATTGCAGGAATATTATATCTTTTGATTTACAAACTTAGAACAAACCACAAAAATATTGCTCCAGAAAAGATTAAAATCTCCCTGAAAGAATGACTTTGTGCTCAGAATCTCCCCATATGAATCAATATAGTTGATCATCATCATTGACTGTTGAGTTATCTTTATACAAAGAAGCACTTTGCTTAGACAGAAACATTCTTGAAGTGGCTCAAAAATGCATTATCTCTAGGGTAACTGTATTTGTTACCAAAAGAGGGACAGAGACAGGAGAAGGAAGAACGAAGAGAGAAGGGAAGAATAATCTGTCCAATATAGTCTCAACCTTTATTCATTTTCAAGTCTTCTGTAATTTCACTAGATTTACAAAACAGCTCGAGTGTTTCCCAAGACATCATAACCATTGGCCCCTAAATGATCAAATTTAATAGCAAATAGTGTGTCCTATAATCGAGCTATTGCCTCTCACACTTATTTTGGTCTGCTCCTTAAAAATACAGTATCATCAACTGTATAAACTTATAGTCTTTCATACTATAAGTTTACTCTTAAATGAAAGGGAAAGAACCAAGCCTGGATATGCCAAGATGATGATCTACATTTTATAGAAGTCAGAACACTATGAGGCAAATGAAGATTCCTGTTAGCACATTGAGTAGATGTACTTATACTACTTTACATACTAAAAAAGCTCTCAAAGACATTTACATAGTCTGTATAACTGAATACTCAGAAGCTAGTCATGAAATAAAGTGAAGCTTCCAATTGTAATGCAATAATTGATGTGCCATTTTGAAACCACCTATATTGTTTTTCTCATGATGAGGACTACTCAGTTATGTCTTCACTCTTTTCATAAAAGTTTAAAAATTCACTTAAAATAGAAGGAATCACAAGTTATTCCATGGCAGGTTGTTAGATAATAACATGATAATATGAAATAGCCCTCAACACAATATGACTCATAGCTGTTAAGAGTTGAATCAGAGACACTATAGGAAAAACAGGTCGAGGACAAGAGCTATACTTTGGTGTTAGTGGATTCGATATGAGAAGTGATAGCAACATAAGTGGTCCAGAAGTCTATGATCTGTGACAGCAATTTCCAAATTTACAGGTTACCAGCAAAGACCAAGGAAAAAAAATTGTTCGGTACCACTGTTTTCTCCTCATCTGTTGTTAGCAGGTTACTAGTCTTGCCTTGCTTTGACTTTCGTTTCTAGCTGACATAGCTGTAGAGGTCCCTCTTCTTATTCTTTGCATCCCATGCCAAGTTCAGCTGCAGGTGTGCCTTGACCTTCCTGACCTGTCCCTATAAAATCAGGCAGCATGTCTAGACACCTCCCTAGTTACTTATGTCTGCTTCCACTGCCTGTGGATTCCCTTCTTGCCCTTTAGTTTGAACAGCAGGTCTTGACTCAGGCATACTGGTCTCTTGCCCCCCTTTCCCAGTTTCTACATCCAGGGATCAAGAGCTCTTGCGCTCTATGGAAAAAAACTGTAAACATCTGCCAGCTCTGTTCTGCAATTTTGTCCCCAAGGGCAGAGCTTTCCAGGCAGTCCTGTTGACTAACTCCTTGAAGAGCTTGCTTTCCTAAAAGTCAGGGTCTCAACTTTACTTTTCACCTGACTCATATCCCTCAGGACTGTGAAATCCACCATTATATGATCACTGTAGCCCAGGCTGTCTGTAACCTTGGCATCACCAATTATCTCACTTGCATTGGTGACCATCAGGTCCAGTATCACCTCCTCTCTGTTAGGGCTGTCTATTACCCGGCTTAAGATTTATCTTCAATGCCCTCCAGGAGCCTCCTGGATCGCCTGCAGCTCACCATGCTGATTTTCCAGCAGATATTGGGGTGATTGAAGTTCCCCAGCAAAATGGGAGCCTGAAAACATAATGTCCCTTGTGACTGGAACAAGAAGGCATCATCAACAGGTTCCTGTTATCAGGACGCCTGTAGCAGAGGCCAACCACAAGGCTTCCTTTGTTGTCTGATTCTTACCCATAAGCTTTCAATCTCCTCACAATACTACATTTCACATCTATTTGCCATGCAAATTAAAGCCTTGTACAATTGTTTCCTCTATTTTCATATGTCAGAGAGCTAGAATTCTATCTGCACCATGTCCACTTTCAGAGCAGAGACATTGCCTGCCAATTACCACAGGAGTCCCTGCAAAGGTTTGCAAAAATGGAAGCCTCAAGAGTGCATATCTACGAACTTCATTAAATGAAAGGGCTCATAAAATAAAAATTTAAGAGTCAAAAATTCATTATTCATTTAGGGGACAAAATAGGATAAATTTCCAGGTCTTTCACTCCAGGAAATGGATTCTGGAGCTGTAGAAAGACTGAAGGAAGGCACTGAGCTTCTTAATTCACTGAACTCTGAGAGGTCCAGATACATAGCTATATCAAGCTCATCATAACTAAAGAGACCACAATAGATGCCATCCAGACCTTGTCCATAGGGAAAAAAAAGGAATGTACAGATCACTCCACCAATTAGGAAAGTGGACCATAATGATATATGGGAAAGATAAGTATGTACTTCTGTATAATAAAAACTGATCTCAGCTTTGAAATCATTCTATTGCCATTCCAATGCACTGATGACAACTATGGAAAACACAGTGCTCTGATTTCACCCTGTGCACATGCAAGGTATATATCTGCACACGCACAATTCTGTACACCTCTGCAAGCAAATTTCTCTTTGAGATCTTGGCTCATACATTTTCTTCCACAAGCAAATCAGATCTATAACCAGAGAAAGATTTTTAATTTCCTATTCACACAAGAGACAACATGAAAAATTAGTTCTGTGGCAGATGAGCAACCTGACAGTGCTTTGATTTGTCACAATAAGTAAGACTTCTGTAAAGCCTCGTTTGTTAAGTTGATGTCAGTTGCTAACAGAGAGTAGAAGAGCTCCCTCCAGAACACTAGACAGTATTTGCATGTTTGGATGACATTTCACAAGTACAGAGCTTTTTCAGACTTCTACATAGGGGTTGGAAACAATTCACATTTTCTGGGAGAAAATTGTTTAAGTTATTACATTGTTTCTTTTAAAAATTATTTTGAGAAGAAACAGGAAACTGGTGTTATTGAGTATGCACTAGCTTCAATATGTTTGGGACTGCATCAGAATGAGTGTTTGAAACATGCGTGTCATCCACACAAAGTTGAACTTCTCCCCCTCACCTTGACTTATCAGTTTTTCACTACAGCATATAAGTTACACTTGCGTTTGTGTATTCTGGGATTACAGAGGTGCTTGCATATCCTGTGACAAGGTTTTTGAGATTGAAGATGGTTTTAGAATAAGTTGAGCATCCCTGAAAAAAGAATACAGTTTCAGTATTTCATAGACCACTAAGGAAATGAAGTCATTTAAGCTATGGAAAACAATTTTCTAGGATCACACCTGCTACGTATTGTTCCAACATTGCTGATATTTTTTCTTAAAATTGTATTTTTCTTTGCACTTGTCATTGAGCTACATTGAGAAATGCATCTGACTGGTATTTCTTCCAAGGAAGATTTCATAATTAAATATTTTAATTTCTAGTGCTAGACTTTGAATTCTCATGTTGAATTGAATCAGGAAAAAAAAATAGATACATTAACTGAATTTCAAAAGAGTTAAAATATTAACAAATAGATAGCCTAGAAGATCAAAAGTTTCTCCTGAGCTTCATGGAAAGATTTTAAAGCTCCGAGATCTCCGCATCAGTCTGAAATTCATAGAATGCTCGTCTTCTGTAAAGTACTATTAGTTGCTGATGATTGATAAAAAGGCATTTCAGGGCTTTTGCTCTTCCTTTCATTTCTGTTTATGTGTATAGAAACAAGTACTGCTATCTAACATGGTTGCATGTAACAGCTTATTTTTATCACATGCTACAAGCCATAAATAAATAAAATAAAGCAAATCCTACCAAGAAGCTATTCTAATGAATCAGTGAAGCAACCAGAGGAAAAATTGGCCCAATGTTTTTAGAACAATCAACTAAAACTTGAAGAACATTTTTTTTCCTTTGTTAATGGGTAAAAATTTTCATATGCCATTAGCCATACAATTCCAGATCACATTGACTCTAATGGAATTTAACATTATTCCAAAAGAACTGGGAAGTTCTTAAAAATGAAACAACTCAATGAGAGCTTTTTTATTTAAGTGAAAATTATTCTTGAAAAACAGTTCTGATGATGCGTGTGTCTTTTATCTGATGAATTTGACAGTGGTCTTTGCAAACAGTAAACTTATTTTCCTTTCTAGCTTGAATCACATTTTTGGATTTTCATTCATCATCATCCCAGATTTTAATGCAAAACACAGCTCTGAGTCCCGTCTCTGCACAGAATCCCGTCTCTGCACAGAATTTAGGAGACCGAGTTTTACATCTGTTTCAGATCCATAATGTCAGAAAATATTCTAGACATCTAAAGATCATCACTCTCAAAGCAGTGGGAAAAAAAAGTTATGGAAACTGAGTAATATAATGAAAGAAAATACTGAGATCATATCTTAGCAAATACACACATTGTTAACAGGTACAAAGAAAGTGTGAACTGGGTGAAAAGTTACACTTTTTTGCCAAAAAAAACCCCTAATCCAAGTCAGAGACCTAAGGAAATGCACATGAATTATTTCATGTGCAACTGCCCATGGAAACCACCGAATAGCAAAACTTTAATGACAACTTTATGTTCTAGCTTAAAAGTGGATACAGTCTGGATAACAGATCCTAAAAAATATTAACAGACAAAACAGGTGAACAGGCAATTTTCACAAGATAAAGAACAAAGATGAGGTTTGTTCACATTTTCTAGCTACCATTTTAAGAGTTCTTGAACAGCTGAAATGAGGTGGCTGGCACAAGTTGATGGTGCTTAGCTGACTCCCAAGCCAGCTCTGTTGATTTGCAGACGGTGAGTTTCTGACCCATTGTTTCATTAGTTAATAAAATTTTATACCTTATTTCTGCCACCCTGATGAGGCAGGATTCTAGTCCAGTTACACTCCATTAAGTGAATGCCACGTTAAATGAAGAGATTATTGGGCCTTCACTATAAAATGGCAATAGACTTAGCAGAATAAATACCTACCTCATACTGAGAACTAATTAGGTTTACATAAGATACAGTCTGACTTGGAAAGAACATCTCTATAGTAACCACAAGGCTTGCTTGTTTGATAGTTTTGCACTAAACTGACATTACTCTTCTTTTAGTTGATGCAAACCAGACCCTCAATGCAAACTGACTGGTGCACACGCTACCTACCCTTTGCAGTGGAAGTTCCTTAAGTAGCTGTACTCCTTTTAGCTTCATCTACATTTCTGAATCTGTATCAGTGGAAAAAACTAAGCGCAGAAGTGTCCAAAGAAGCTTGCTCTGGATATGGGCTTGTTAAAACTCAGCTGTATCTACCTCATGAGACTACATTTCAGAGAATGTGTAAGTAGGCATATGCAACCAGGAACATCTGCACATGACTGAGCAGGTGAGGGCATGACCATATCTTTTTTTTAACCTCAGAAAAAGTAGAAAGTTATTATCCTCACTTTGTAAATTAGAAGCGAGGAGAGGAAAAGCTAAAGCACAGATTCCTTGCACTTTACTTGTCTTCATTTGAGATACTCTGACCAGGTGAGCTAGGCATTATAGAAATTAACACAGCTGATTGATCCTTAGCAAGGCAGCCAGGCTCTTTGGCAGCAACAGTGAGGCCTCCTGTCCAGAATTTTCATCAGAAAACCAGTTTCAATCTTCCTTTAGGCCATAGAGAAATGGCTGCAAAACCATAGAAAAGAGAACATACAGTGGAATGAAAGAACATCTTTCATAAAGAACATCTTGCAACGCAGTGTTCTAAACTCTTTCAGCAGATGTCACAGATCTGTCAGCATTTTGCAAATTTCACAGCTAATCAATATAAATATTGATTTATATCTGGGGAAATCGAAGTTTAACATGGAAAATGAGTCAATTAAAAATGTTTTTTCACCTTATGAAAAAAGGCAAGGCTTGCTTATTTCAGGTTTTCTAAAACAAAAAAAACCCCTAACCAATACTCAGCAGAAGTACTTATTATCCAAAACAAAAGATTTCTAAGGAAAGCTTCATAAATAATTTGCAAGTGCCAAGAGTGATTTAATGAAGCAGCTCTAGTTAGGTCCTACACACGCCACTTTCATATACCAAGGATGGCCACGACAAAGAGAAATGCAATGGAAACTGTAATAATTAAATTCAACTTCACACACAAAAGAAGCAGTATTTTCACTCTATATGAATGATCATTTCATTCAACAATTGGCAAGAAGGCAGATTATAAATAAAGAACATCTTCTGAAAAACATTTTTCCATCTACCTGAAAATAGAAAAGAATCATAGAATCGGTGAGGTTGGAAAAGACCATCCAGTCCAATGGTCAGACCAACACCACCATGCCTATGAAATGATGTCCTGAAGTTCCATGTTTACACAATTTTTGAACACTTCCAGGGATAGTGACTTATGTCCTATAGACTTAGAAATACTCTTTTCATCAGCTTAATATTAAGAGGCTAGATTTGGCAAACAAAGCATTCTCAATACAATAGAAAGAGGTTGGTTATATACACAGTAATAGTACATAAAGATAATAGACTTTGCACAAATAGATCTGGGTAAAGACAACAAATGTTGTCTATCTAGTTTCTGCAGTAATACAATTAGTTCAGAATCAAAGCTGTCATATATACATATGTGTGTGTGTATATATATACACACATACACAACTACACCTAGAAAATTTCAGAAGTCTAACACATCTTAACAGAGTGGCCACAGCTTGATTCCTCAAACAGCATGGCAGCAAACAGATTAGAGAAGCCAATTCAGGCGTTTTACTAGACATTAACTGTAACTCTCCTGCTCCTACCACTATACAAAGATCCTGCAGCCACCAGCCAGGTACAGCAGTCACAGGTGTATAGGGCTTCCCTGAAAGCCTCAGCCTTTTCATCATGAAAACACTGCCTTGTCTAGTTTTCAGAGATCAGTCCTTTCTTTCACCACAACGAAAAGTAGTACAGACTTTTTCTCCTGTCTCATCTAATTATTACAACAAGGATTTGGTGTCTTAAGCAACACGATCAAGACTACAGGGATGCTATGCAGTACATACTCAGTGTCCGCATTGCCTTAATTCAGGTTACTGTGCACTGGAAGTAAAGGAGAACCTTATGTAAGTGCTTGCAGTCTTTATTTCAGCAGCAAGCAACAAAGCACAAGGTGTCTATAAAAGAAGAAAATTTGGAAGGTAATACCACCAAACAAAGTGCAGAAACAAGTGAGGATTTTTTTTTTCTTCACTAGAAACTTGACTACAGATTACAAAGCAAGGACAAAACCTGAACCTACTTTAAAAATAAGTGAGATGGATGAGTTCCTGGGGTCATGCATTAATGTCTTACTTTATTAATAATACTTTGGTTTTCCTAGTATTAATAAGAACCAAATATCAAAAAACTATTTTAAAAGGGCTTTCTGCCTATGTCTCAGAAATGTGATTATCCAATATATAATTTTACTATTATTTGCTTACCCAAAACAAAAAGAGGACACTGAATTTCCTCCCTACATGCAATTCATCCCTTCAAAAAAAGTCACCACAAACATAACCTAAGCAAATTCACAAACTAATTATTTTCCAAGTTAAATTCTCTTATCACAAACTGAAGCCAACCTGGATAGAAGCTCCTCTCTTAACCTAGAGCTTTTTATTCTCTCCATTACACAACACAGCTGTTCCTGAGTTGGTAACAAGTTGCAGATATGTTTGTGTCCCACCCACTTAATGTCTTCTGCTTTAAGCCTTGGTAGGAAAAAGGAGTTTGTGAACTTTGGTTTTATTTTGGATTTGCCTAATTGACTGAAGTTCTGGGAAGTAGATGCTTCTTGCAAATAGTCTGCATGCATCTGTTGGATGAGATCTGCTGCGCAGTGGGTTATTCCTGTGCCTTGTTAGGACATGAGAGTCAGCTTGGAAACTACTGGCAGTGGAAGAAATATAGGAGATTCCAATATGCTGAGTGGAGATTACACACTGTTGCCCTTACTACATTATAATTGAAGGGGGTAGGTAATAAAAAGCAGAAAACCAAGTTTTTTTAACTAGCATTTCTTTTGTAGTACAATTCTTTGAAGCTAGATAGGGATTTTTCCTACATATGTTCAACCACATTAGTGATACTTTACACTGCATGCTTAGCAAACAGATGGAGTGGGCTGGTGGCATAAAAATCCTTTGTTTCATGGATAAAACAACTGTTTACATAATAGCATTGGAGTCATGGATGAGTTTTTTCAAAGAGGATTTAGACAACTGCAGAACTGCATGAGAATCAAAGTAATAGCAGGTTGTGAAATATAAGAATACTATTCATTCTGCACAGAATGAGACAGGATTTTCATGACAGAGAAAAATACAATTACAGGCTACAGACAATGCTAAAAACATGTTCACAAGGGCCAGATTAAGATTCCACTGACATAGTCTAATGTTTCACTGTTTGCTTATACAAATGTAATATTATTTTTACAATGGAAAGGGGAATGCAGAGAGTAATTTGTCTCACTTTTGTTTTGAATGTGATCTAGGTACATGAGGAATTACTATACGTGGTTTATGATTCCAAGGAAGGACTATTGCTGCAATATAACTGTTTTCTTAAATATATGAGGGAGAGAGAACTTTAGCAGTTATTCTAATTATTCTTCTTAATGAGTAAAAGGAGTTGTTAATGCATGAGCAGGGGCTAGGTTCAGGCAGCTCATTCCAATACTATATACTGCACAAAAGGAACATTGCCAATATACTCACAGTTCCCCAAAACTACTCAACAAATCTGATTTAGATTTGAAAACATTTATATTTTTTCTCCTTTTTTTTCAAATCTCTTCACCTGATGAAGAAAGGAAGGGAAGAAATGGAGGATAAGACACAAGAAATGTAAATAATTTAAGCAAAAATTGTGCTTTTCTACAATTTTTCATTATAAAATGAAACATTTTTATAATAAAAATATTGCATAAGTATTTAAGATCTTAAAAAAGTAAAAGTGCTTGACCATTTCAAGCTGTAACTGGTTTTCTTAAGTAATGGCACACACAAATACATCAAGTAACTGACAGCACTCATTATTTATCATTCACAGACTTTCATATCTGAGGATAACAAAGAGATGAGTAGTAGCAAAAAATGGAGCTGTCAGGAATAAGTTGTATCAGACCAACCTAATTTCCTTTAACATTCTTTACTGTCCTGGAGGCTTCATGAGTGGGGGAGAAGCAGAATATTCCGATGTTGTGAGTTTTATTCAGTGTGTCACGGAGAATAGTCTCATAAAAGGAATAGGTAAACATGGACTAGACTATATTAGCAGTATGCATAATAACAGCCACATTTTACAGTTAAGAGGTAAGGACTTGCCAGAGCTTTGCCCTGAGTCCAGCCCTGTACGGTGAAAGAAGTGTGTATTTTTTAAGGTTGAACTAAGGACTACTTTCACTACATGGAAGGAACCAACAGGGACTTTTCAGTCTGTGGAAGATTCATCTTGTCAAGCTGTAGAAATGAATTGAAATCATGGGAAGTGATTTCTCAAGGATGTGTGGAATGTACCACACAGGTGTAGTAAATTTTATAGAGCCTGGAGGAGGAACAATGGTCTGGTAGCAGTTTTGCAAAAAACAAACTGCGGTTTTATGGAATCATAGTAGAATATAAGCAAACAGTGCAATGCTGTTGTACAAAACCACTCCTCTCCCTGGAGTGCAAGTATTAGGATACAGACTGATATGATACTGTCATGCTCTGCCCCGTACTTGGCTTTCCACAGCAAGATAGCAATGCCCTGTTGCACTTCAGAAAGAATCTACAGGGAGATAAAGCCTAAGTTAGGGCAAAGAAATGGTGAGAGGTCTCAGAAATTTGTCAAGAAAGGCTAAAAGAGCAGAGACAGAGAAGAAAAAAGAGAAAATTATAAGGAACACAAAGTATGAGAAAGGATGTTTTAAAGAGAATACAATGTTTTCTACACCCATGTGGATGGGAAAATTACAAGAAAAGTTCAGGTTAAACATCTGAAGTCCCCTTTAGTAGGAAAGAAATGTGGTCAGAATAGATTGCCTGTTGTAAGGTTTGAAGTCTCCATGCACAAAAAGAGGTATAATACATTTCTGTCAAGGATGGCACATGTTCTTCTAAGCTCATTCTGAGTAAAAGGGACCTCTTAAAGTCCTTTCAATCTATTTTTCCATTATAAGTTCAGTTTAGTACTTTGAGAATGACACACACATGTTGAGGTGGCACGTGAAATGAGATGTAGTTTGATGATGACTTTCAGAACTGGGTTTTGACTTACATGTGAAAATGCACCAGAACAAGGCAAAATTTGGAGACTTTTTAATAAAAAGGGGTATAAGAATCTGCAATATCTCTATTTGAAGGAAAAGCTTAAAACTGTGATCATGCTCTCCTCTGATTTTGAACCCCCACCCCACAGTTTAAGGGTGAATGTACAGAAGCAGGATTCAAAGCTAGTAGAGAACCTCCCATTGTATTTCCTTATATTTCTTCTTCAGCGGGAAGTGAAAGCCTGAGGTCACTGTACATGTTGTCTCTTGAGCAGGAGGAGAGGATGGATTCCCACCAGCAGTGTGGAATTTTCTTTCCCTATGTTTCTACCATTTTTACAAAAATGAATGTGATCCTAAAGCTCAGGAATGCTCTGTTAGTGAATGAATTGGGGACATGCTAATAGAAGAGAGAGCTGCTGTTTGTACACAAATATATTGGTGATCAATAATGATATGAAAGCAAATACAGAAAGGTTCATAACAGTTAAATGGGAGTTTGTTGAAATATGATAATTTTTTAAATTGTACCTGAGTCTGGCAAGGACTTTTTAAGCAGGATTTCAGCCAACATCTGAAAAAGTGCATATCAAGCAGCCTTGGGCTTTTAATTTAATTTATATTAACCAGACTACTTGGAGTTTTCAGATTGATTCACCACCACTGTTTGAACATTCTGTGACAGAAGTAATGCATATTAAAGTAGCTAAAGTTCTCCTTTCAGCATGCCTAATTAACTGTATTTTTGTTACAGGCAGTAGCAAAATATTAGAATACATATATAAGAATTCTGGATACTAGACAGAATTTTAGAGACAAAGAAGTTGTGACTATTTGAGTAAAAGTCATGGTTTGACTCTCATGACATTGGGTATTTTCTTTTTTTCATGATAATATATTCAAGTGTTCTTTTTCAAAATAATGTCAATAATATGATAAAACATTTTCAATTCTCATGTGTAGTCACTTTATGCTTAAATAAAAAATATTCCATAACAGTCTTGAAGATACTGAGAAGATTCAAAGCCACCAAGTCAGTGATACCATCAGAAAAATTCAGGCTGCAGGTAACTACTGTACAATGAACACAGGAAATAATCTCAGCAAGTCTTATGCATGAAACAATGTTGCTTGAGCATATTGGAAAAATAAACTCATTTTTAACAATCGGAAAATTGAGACTAACCTGCTTGCTGTGAATAATTTATCCAGTTTCAATATTTACTCTTATATACACTTGAATGGAATTACTTATATCTATGCAGCCATAATTGTCAGAGTATTTCAATTCCATTTTCTGCCCCAGGTTTCTGTATTGCCTTGAGCAAGTCATACAGAATTTTGTACATCAGTCCTGCCCTCTGAAAAACAGTAATGAAGGAACTTACAGACTGAAAAGCTGCTGATGCATACAGGTAAAGTTACATCAGCAGAGGCACTTAAGAAACCTGTACAGAGCCTTTCAGAGAGCTATTGAACAATATAGGATTTTGTAGCATTTTGCTGCTATTTGCATCTTGATAAACAGAACAGTGCTGAACTATAATTCAATGGTTTTGAAACTGTCTCCTAAACTATCCCTGAAGGTGAGAGTGTACAGTGAATCTGGCCTTGAGGCCCTTATTATGTGGCAGGACCAGCCTCTATGGCCACAGGGTAGATGCTATTAAGGTAAATACAAGCATGACGCTGTATTTTATTAGCTCATGTAATGCAGTGACAATTTTATTCTAAGCAGTTAGCACAGTTGTTTCATTAGATTAAGTTTAAAGAAGTTTCCTATCTTGTTACAATCTTGTATTTTCTCTTTCATTTCAGCCTTCATTTTAACCTGTTATGATTATGCATTTCCTTAAGGAAAAGAAAAACACATGACAAGAATGAAATCCTCAAAGCCTTCATATTAACTGCAGAAAAGATCACTTAGTTTGTAAGAGAAACAAAATGCATCCAAAAAGGATGATGAAAGGACCAGAAAGCTGCAAATAAGTGTAGCGCTACTTAAAACAGCAATGGCAGGAAGAGTTAAACAGACACACTTGCCACTTTGTCTGTTCCTGCACACATAACTTGAGCTGCAAGGGAATCAGCACTGTGACAGATCATTTATATTAATGTACCTGCCAAATTATTTATACACCACAAGAATCAGTCTACAGAAGTGCACTCAGGGAACTTCAGTGGTAGAGAAGAGAGGCTTCGCTGGGAGGAAGGCATGTTAAAATAGTGCAGGATTTTGCTCTCAGATATACTACTGTAAATACACAGGTATGCCATTGAAGCCTCTAGACCTAGTCTGGATTCACACCAGTGAATGTGATTTCTGGGAGAAAAAGCATAAAATTGCAGCATGAAGTGATAAGTCCCTGACAAGAAAATGGAAAGAGAAATACAAGTCAGTGTGAGATTGATCTACTTTTCTGTGTGTTTTTCCTGCAACAGCTGAGCTTCTCTAGGATACCTTTTGACTGTAATTAGTAATTTTCTCATCTCTAAGTTTACATTATCTCTAAATTACTGAGTATTCCCAAATGCAAAAAACCTAAACAAAATCTGCAGTTTAAAGGAGCATGTTATCAGAAGTAAAGTAGAAACATACTGGTGAGAAAAATAGAAACATTTTGATAAATATTAATTACTTCCACTAATATTTAGTTGGGTTTGCTATTAAATAGCTTTTATATCATATGCCCTTCTTTAGAGGGGGTTCCCATATTCATATGTCAATCATTAATAATGGACTTCAGAACTCCTCCATGCAAGGTGCTTCAAAATTTATACCTCAATCTCAGCATTTTGAAATTTAGTGTGGTCATGTTTGGTTCCTCAAAGAGAGAGGTTTTCAGTGTTGACACAAAAGTGGATTTAGGGGAAGCAGTGTATTTTATTCAGCACAGAACATTTAATTTACTATGTATTCGATCTGAAGATGGTCAAACTTCATTGAGGTTTTTTTTTGGTTTATTACACTGACTTCAGATCAGGCCCTCTGCTATTGTGTCCAGGTTATCATTACCCCATTACTTGTGATTTCATTAGTTATAATTCCATAAGGATCGTGTGCTAATGTATGATCCAGTTACTGCACGCTTAAATCAACCTGCACATGCAACTGACGGTTGAAATTGTTCTTTCAGCTTCCTTAACTTTGAATTGTGTTTTATGAAACTATATCTCTGCATCAAAAGAAATGTAATGAGCACATGGAGGGAGGAGATTCTGCCCCTCTACTCTGCTCTGGTAGAGCTCATCTGGAGTACTGCACTCAGCTCTGGAGTCCTCAGCACGGGAAAGACATGGACCTCTTGGAACGAATCCAGAGATCAGAGGGCTGGAGCACCTCCCATACAAGGACAGACTGAGAGTGCTGGCCTGGTTTAGCCTGGAGAAGAGAAGGCTCTGGGGAGACCTTAGAGCAGCCTTCCAGTACTTAAAGGGAGCAACCTGATCCAGTGGAAGATGTCCCTACCCATGACCGAGGGGCAAAAACTGGATGATCTCTAAAGACCTAAGGCATTCTATGATATATGTAAGCTTAAACCAGAAGGAACATTTAAAATTACTCGCTATACTAAAACAATAACGAGTAATTAGTTAACAAATTTAAGGACCAATTATTCTCCCACCCAGCAATCTGTCTTTTTTTTCAAACTGACACTGCATAACAGAAAATAATCTTGTATATTAAGAAATACACAGAAGCTGACAACAGAGTTAGTGCACAATTTTCCAGGATGCATAGCTTGGATGACTACATAAATGCTAGAATTCTCTTTTCCCTTTTAAGTAGAAATTGGTAGACACATATAGTTTGTAACGTATAAATAATGTAAACAAGAGAGGAACTCTTATATTCTCAAAACAAGAGAAGCAAGCATGAAAAATGTCTCTGTAGTACATGTATTTCAAAGGAATATTTATCAGTATTTGAATCAAAAGAAAGACTACTGACTCCTATGATTCTTTTCTTGGCCTCATGCTCAACTTCTAAGATGATTTCACAAAGCAAAGACATCTGAAGTGATTTGGACTGTGGCTGCTTAATAATTGGATGTCATTGCAGGGAAGATACCTTTGCATATTTATAAAACTATTCTTATACAGTTATTTTCATCTAAATAAGAAACACTTAACACTTTCTGTTACAGTGAGAGTTAAAAAATTAAATTGATTGTGGGAAAGAGCAAGGATAATTTTCTGACTTCCATATAATTTATGGAACAAATTGCCAGGTTACAGAGACCAGTAGGTTCTCACATGTTCAGCATTGAAATCTGCAACTATTTTACTTTTTTATTTGCTTCATGGAGGACTAGAGCAAACAGAAGGTTGTATTTTGTATTAACTCTGTAATATTGACTTGCCTCTAACCCTAATCTACTGCTTCCTTAGTAACGAATTATTTCATTCTGAAATAGTTCCCTCAATCAGTTATTTCATTCAGACTTCTGGAAGAGTGCTTTTATCAAAAAAAGTGACTCAATATCTTATGTCCCTGTCCTCTAAGGGACAGTGTGGAACAGACATCAGACAAAGAGGAAGGTGTGTACTGTGTTTCACAGCTCAAAATACAGAGATTCCCACTTCAGAATCCCTTCATTTGTGTTCCTGGTGTGGATTGAACGTAGCGTCTTGAGCAAACATACGTACAGACAAGGGGTTGTTTATATGTTTTATTTCCTGTAGTAATAGTTACTGGTAAAGGATAAGTCAGCTTTGACTTTCAAGTTACTCCCTTAGGAAGCATTTATTTATGTATTTATTTTCCACTAAAACTGCTAACAATTATGTTTATTCTATACATATATTTTTACCTTCAGTAATAGAAGTTATGATATTAGGATTTTTTAAAATCATAGACTTCTCTTGTCACAGTAGTACTTATTTTCCTGTCTAGAACTGATCCTTATGGTAGGAAAGCATGGAAATGGCAAGAATATTATTTGCTTTATCTATATTTGGACAAAATTTTACTAAACACTTTAACTTCATTGGATATTATAATTATTAAGAAGGAAAAAAACCCCTGCAGTCAGAGTAGCTCACCTATGGGATGCTGGTTTTGGGTTAGAGTTGAGGTTTGTGGTGGGAATTTTTATATGCATATGACACATTCTTGAATTTGTATTATACCTATCAAAATAAACCACCACCTAAATTTCACTAAGAGAACAGCAACCAAATACTTTTTCCTAATTAAAAAAAAAAAAAAGGTGAGATTGAAGGCTGTACTAAACTATTTGTTGTATAGTTTAACTACCAACTCATCTTCATTTTTGTATTCTTAATACAACAGTATACTCAGTGTTCTAATTAAAATGTTACTGCAGCGTGATGAAATACTGAAATTAGATCCAGATCGGCATGTTGGTTAATTTCTTATCATTTACCCTATAACAGTAAAATACAGTTTGCAGTGTCTTCACTTGCTAATCACAAGGGTGTCATCATGTAATCTCTACTGTCTACCTCCAGAAATAATCAGTGTAAAAATTACTTAAAATTTAACTACGAATAGTTTTCCAAAGAAGAGTTCCAATCTGCTACTCTAAATTTAATTAAGGGCATATTCTGTTTTTTGGTGTGTCCCCCCCCGCTTTGATTAAGTTCTTATTGCAGGTTGGGAACAGTTTAAATAGACTTCAGTACAAAATTAAAGAACTTAACTTACTGTAAATGTGTGGGTGTCTCTGTGTGTGCCTGCTGCCTGAGCAAAGAGAAGGGAATTGCAACATCTTATTTCCCTATATAATAGAAAGTATAGTCAGAAAATAGCCAATATAGGAGCCATTAGTAGTGATGCTGTAGATATTGAGACGAGTGGAATCAGAAAACTAATCACAAATAACATAACAGGCTAAATAAAAGTTTTCTGCTTAGAAATAGCAAATCAGAGTGATGCAAAGAATGAACAGTTTGTGGAAAATCACTGGAAAGGTCTGAAAAAACGCCCAAAGAATGCAGCTGTTCTGATCACTAAATCTCCCATTTTAAGCCATGCTTCCATTTCTTGCAACATCAAAATAGTTTGTTTCTTCTTTTGGAAGATTTTCTCAGCAGCTTCTCTCCAAGAACTTCTACCTGGGCTAGCAAAAGTGTCTTTCAAACATCTAATGACTGAACTCTTTCTTAACATTCATGGAAGTATACAGCAGCAATAAAAATTAGCAACTAACATTTTTTTTTCTGTTGCTGGCCTCTAGAAAAGAGAGTTGGATGCTTTCAATAAGGAAGACAAGTTTAATTATGGTTTCCACTAATAAGAGATCCATATTGAGTGGTTCTGGTGGTGAAGAATGATACTTAAGGACAGTGACCACACACATGATTTTATGCATTTAACATTCTTACTATTAAGTGCTAAATCCAAGCTTTTTATGTGGTGTAAATAAATTGAAACTCTATCTCCTTGTATTTATAGACCCTCTGCTCAGTCCAAAGCCTGCTTTGCTTGCCAAATTTTAAGTACCTGTCACTGTGAAGTATGTTCTGAGCCTTTGGGCTTATGCTTTTCCTCTAATGAATAGATATTTTTATCTAGTTAATAGGTGCCAAACTGGAAAAATGTTAATAAATTTCTATTACTGGCAACCTCCTCTTATTCCTTTTGTTTTAGAAAAACTGGATCTCAGAAGAGATACATATCTGTACCTCCTTCATGTCTCAATGCTAATTAAGTAGTACGGACTTAATTAAGCAGAACACAAGCTCTGCAAATATATAGAATCATAGAATAACCAGGTTGGAAGAGACCCATCGGATCATCGAGTCCAACCACTCCCACAAAACACTAAACCATGTCCCTCAGGACCTCGTCTACTCGTAACTTAAACACCTCCAGGGAAGGCGAATCAACCACCTCCCTGGGTAGCATATTCCAATGCCTAATGACCCTTTCCGTAAAAAACTTCCTCCTAATCTCTAGC